>JAJJWW010004862.1:0-45861 GCA_023531295.1 Papaver armeniacum
AAAAGATATGATATATGTGTTGTAGAAAACCTCCCTTTTATAGCCTTTTTCTCCTTCCAAAATTAGGTTTAGTCTTCAAAGTCCATTAGGTGAGAGTCCACCAAGCCCACAAGAATGAGAAACCCGTGTAGAAAATATGCCCCGAAAACGGTCGCCGGAATCCTGGTATTGTGGCCGGAAGTCGGCCGGAAAGTCACCGGAAATCGGCTCCGGTGACCGGCAAAGTCCGCCCGGTCACCGGGTCAACGGGTCAGACCGGCGGGTCAACGGGTCGGAGCGGTTTGAGTTGGATCGGGTCGGGTCAGTCGGGTCTCAGCTGAGTCAGAACGACTCAGAACATTGAGTCAGGGCAGAATCAGCTGGATGAGCTAATTTGGTTATAGCCAAACTACTTGCCAAGGCCAAATTGTTGCAGTGCAATTACGGCCAAGATGGTCCTGCATTTTCTGTGCTGCTGTCACTTCTGTTACGGCCAAGATGGCCATTCAGCCATTTCCTCTCTGCTGTTCAGTTCTTCTCCCTGTAACCACCAGTATTGCAGCTCAATTTCACTCACTTCCATGGCAACAAGACTCCACTATCTGCCATCACCTCAACTCAACTCTTGCAATGCCACCTGCTCTTCTAATTCAGTCCTGCAGCACCAGCAGCCAATTCCTAACATAGCTATGACAATAGCTCACTTGCCAGCATTCAACAGCTCCATTATCCCTGATCTGCAATTTTAACAACACCAGCACAGCCACCCTTTTACCTGTATTGCCATCCTGCAAACTCAGGCATTGCAACTCAGTGCACTACCATCTCAGGCCAGCTCTCTGCCTGCAACACAATCTGCAAATCCAGTTCAATGTCAGAACCACTGGCTTCATTCTCTTTATCACTCCAGTCCTCCACATGAACTATTGCCATTCAGTCCAAGGCACCATAATCACACAGCAGCATATCAACATCCCCACCTGAACATAACCACCAGCTTTCAATAAACCAGGCAAGCATCACCTGCCATCAGTTCCTGCCAATTCTTACCAGCCTCAGTTCTCAACCACTCCAGGCTTCAGCCAACATCAAGCCTGCCACAGCACAGCATTATCATCTTCCCAAGACAGCTCACATGACACTGCCAATTGCCAGAATCCCTTTCTGAAACTGCAATATGCACCAGCACCATCACACTACCATCAACCATCACTAGTGCCATCTCAAGCTCCATTTGCACCTGCTGCTCCATTCATCCAGCCCAGGCCATTACAATATCCTGTCTCTCCTGCAGCTTCTCTGGTTCACTTCCACTTCAACTCTGAGCTGCAGAACCACTTCTGCCTGTAACAGCACCAATGCCAGCTCCTGAGGCTCACATCATCAGACCATAAAGCTGCAACACTCTAGCCATCACTTGTCTCAGCTCCAACCTGCAACATCAGGGCTACAGCCCTCTTCACTCCATTGCACAGCTCAAATTAATGACCCTGCAATCCAGCTACCGAAAGCTCAGCCATCCACTCACACCAGCCAGGCTTCCCATCATTTCCAGCATAGCAGCAACTCCACCAGAACAGCACAACTCTATCAACCTCAGACTCAATAATTCCTCTAACACAGAACCACCAGCTCATGCCAGCCATTCATGTACTTCCAGCTGAACCAACAACAGCAGCATCATCCTAGCAGCACAACTCTTCCCAGCACAAGTACTCTTGGTCTGCACTACCATTCTTTGCCTAGAGCAGCAACAGCTCTGTAGCTTCTGTAAACAGCACCAGCTCATAACATTCCAACTCTTCCTGAGACCAACATTAACCACCCCAACAACAGCAGGGTCTTGCACAAAAACCCTAACTCATTCATTCTGCCTTCAATTTGAACTTCCTCATACACTCTCAACTCCTTCATTAATCTTCTCAGCTCAGCCAGGATCCTCTGGGCTAACCTCAAAACTCAATGGCATCAGACCACCTTATCCCAAGTTTCAGAACTAATTACCACACAACCATCTCAACTCTCGATTTACAACTCGAGTTTCAACAGCTCACAATCTCATTTCCCAATCGATCCTGAGCAAAACCACAGCAAACCCATACCTGATTTCATCTTCTCATCTTCACTGCCTTTCCCCAACACCTTTAACACCACCTCAATCACTGGAATCTCACCCCAAAACCATCATCGATTCCTCACGGTAAAGCAGACATGGCTGCTCTTCTTTTCTCACAGATCGAAAATAGATCCTCTTCAACTGATTTCCCCCATCGATCTTCTTCCTCTCAGGTGCCGCCTCCTCTCATCTTTAATTCAGGTGAAAAAAAATAAAATCAAGAGAGAAAACTCTCTTCTCTGATTTCTAAGTCGTGTAAGAATTGAGGCTGGATATAGCCACCCAGGCGAAATGGATAAGGGGTACTCCATGATGATTTAAGACACCCCAAGAACTGATACGGGCCACCACCAATTACTTTGGCCTGTCGGTTCCGGGTAACCGACAGCCTAATTCTCTTCTGCTCCCTTGTCGCGTTTCAGCCTGCTCCACATATAGCTCGCCTGTGAGATGACAATTTCGCCCTTTGGCCCAATTTGGACAATTTCCTTCTTCTTTTCCTCCGTGCGACTCCATTGCACCTGATAACTCAAAAGCAAACATAAGATACATAATTCACACGAAAAATAGCAAAGAAAGCATAAATACTAGATATTAAATACGGTGTATTCTACACCTATCACTTGAGGGGCAGGCCAGTCTACTAATTCTCACCAATGTTTATTTGCAATGATCTAAGCTAAAGTAAATTCTTACTGCCCCTGAAATCAATTGGAAACAACAATGAAACTGACTCTTCCCTAATCTCTGACAGTACATAATATGTATGTAGTAGTGTTAAGTAATCATCAGTATTCATTGAGCTACATCAATATGTAGTGTTGCATTCTAGACTCCGTGTGTACTGTTTCACAGTACATATTTCATATGAACTGTTTGATACATGGATTTATTTTGTGTGTATGATCTATCGGTACATATTAGTATGTGCTAGGTTAAAACCTAACTTATGCTTGAATAAGCATCACTACATATCAATATGTATTGTTGAATACTAAAATACGTATGTACTATTAACAATACATATTCATGAATACATATCAACATGTACTGATGGATACAGGTTACGTATATTTTAGGTACATATCAACAAAAATGGTTAACACAAAAACTATTAAAAGAAGGTTAAAAGACGTAATTGAAGAACGAAGTATACCTTCACCAATAGCAAACAAGAAGAAGATTGCTCCTTCAGCAATATCAAAGAGGAAGACAGTCGATGTTACTCCTCCACGAACAACAAAGGGGAAGAAAGCAAAAACCCCTAAAAAAAGGTACGGCTTCTAATTTTACTTCTTTGATTTGAAGTTATGACTGTTGAATTAGAAAATATACATTTTTATGGTTCCATTACAAGGGTTTGTGGTTTGATTTAATCGATTTTTTCTGATATTTTAGGTCTTGTTAGAGTTGTATGCATGATTTTGATTTATCTGGAATGTCAGTAACACATTTCATGACTGAGTAACTGTTCTCATGTTACAAAATATTGCTATTATAAAAAAAATTAAAGTACCTATTAATATGTAGTATTAGGAACCAGTACATATTCACATGTACTATGTGTAAAACATTTTTATGCTTGAGTGAAGAATCAGTACATGTTGGTATGTACTGCTGATACTTTATCTAACATAGCTATTAGGTATGTATCAGTATGTATTGATATGCAAGTGGAAAAGGTATGTATCAATTTGTTTTAATAGTACATATTGATATGTACCAATTGAAAAACTCACTTCTGACAGTTCATATCCACCAGTACATATCAACAACTACAGTTATGATCATACAGTACATATCAGTATGTAATTAGGGATCCTAGTTATTGATGTAAGCTGAATTGTAATTTCTTTATGTATACAGTTACCAGCCCTGACGATACATCATAGCAGTGTATGCCACTCTTTCTCGTAAACAAACTTGAGGTTTCTAAAGGAGAAAAAAGTATCATGTAGTCTGAAATCCATGCTACTTTTTGATAGTACATTTTTGAGCAGTCATATTTCTCAGATTTACCTTGTATTTTCTCTTTCATTCGTAAGAGCAATTTATTTATTGCAAGTGTTCTTCTGTGTTTTATTTCAGAGACTGGAATTTTTACTCTACCAATATAAGTTAATGAAATGTTTTGCAATTTCATCTTATTGCATCTATTAGTTATTCCTGAATATGAAACCTCATACTTCTTTTAATTAATCCCTAATATGAAATCTCATATTTATTTTAACAATCCATTGGTTGTCTAATTGCCAGACTTCACCCAAAACATGACCGGCAATGATTGTGGTTCAGTGAATCAACTTCACCCAAAATCATTCAGCCTTGCATACTTGCATCAAAGTACGCATCTGCCTTCACTCATAAGGCATTGCACAACGGAAGTCTTTTTCTTCTTTCTCTCTAACTCTTCATGCCCCCATAAGCATAAGAGGTTCTGCCATGTACTTAACCAATTCTCACACAACATCAGAAACATAATGAACATAAAGATATACTGCAACAAACCCATTTTATTTCACTAAAGGAAGATTACAAAACTCGTCCATCACATGGACCAAAAATGAGCCATTCACCCTCTTGGTGAATGCCTAACTCTCTCAAACATGAGACTAACTCTCCTATGTAAGCCTTGCTGATTTTTCCCAATCCTTAGGACTATTTATACAGCAAACTCACTAGCCAAAACCGTGCACAACACTTTCAAATGCATGGAACAGCCATGTGTCCCATCAGGTAGTTTCCATAACCGCCAATCTGCTTTTCAACTGCCACCTTTTGTGTTGTCATGCAGATTGAAGCCACACTTGTCTTGAACGGTTAGGGACACTCTACTAAGGCTATGAACTCATTTCATAACCCTTCCAACTTGTCTCGCACCTTTGGCACGCTTGTGAAGCCAATAACCAACTTATAACCGTCACTTGAGCCGTATTGCACACTTGTTATGTCATACTGGATTTTGTATTGCACCAACGTTCAGCTCTCTTGGCCCTGCATGTTTATCATTCCAAACTCATGCATGAACAATCCTTATGCTTCAAACATCGAGGCCAGTTCCTTAAGCTCACTCTAGTTACTCATGCTTCATATATGCTTCACTTCGCCAATTAGCTTGACAATAGGAATGCAACTCTTGCATTACCAACTTGTTTGCATTATTCAAGCTTTGGCCAGCCTTGAACTAATGCCATAGACCAACTCCTGACCTATTCTTCACTCTTGCATCATCCTTGAGTTTGGGCCAACTCAATTCCATGGATATGCATCGATGCCAACATCGCATGTTGCATCTGTCAACTTTAGCCATGTCTTGCCAATCCTTCAATGAAGCTTCATTGTGTCGGCCAATAAGCTTCATCACTTATCCAAATGTATTTACAATGTAGTGCTGCACTTGCACTACATTGGCCCTGTGGGTTTATGCCATTCTCGACACTTGACACTCTATACAGTAATACCGCTATTATGGATTGCGTTGCGCTATTATTGCTTCGCATTGCACCATTAAGGTGGAACTCTGACTTGGCCTACAACTCTGTAACGTGTAATCATTGTGCGTCACTTGCAGTACCGTAATACCAAGTCCATGGCATAGCCAATCACAACTTGGTGATCTATGGCCGGAATTGTGGCATAGCCACCATTGCATCCATAAGCCACGGAGCACGGCCAAAATGTGAACCCTAAGTTGGCCTAGCCATTAACCAACTACATGGCACAGATTGCCGTAATGCAACTTGGGCGGACCTTTTTGTCCAAGGCCAGGGGAGCTGCGGTAATATCGGACCTTGACCAGTCGTGGCCAAGGAAGCTGCGGTACTATCAGACCTTGGCCAGCCATGGCCAAGGCGGCAGCTGACACTATCGAACCTTAAGCCAGTCGTGACCAAGCCTGTTGCGACATTATCGGTCCTTGGCCATCCGTGGCCAAGGTTGTTACGATATTATTGGACCTTATCTGGTTGTGGCCAAGGTCGTTGCGACTTCATAGGACCTTGGCCAGCCGTGGCCAAGGCCTTTGAAACATTATCGGACCTTGGCCATCCACGACCAAGGCAATATCACATTAGCTGCAATTTTATGGGAAAGGTCATAATATGTGCTTTTTGCCCAACATGGCATCAACATGTCGTGTACAAGTTCGTGAAACTCTACAACGCCATTAGGAGCCATGGCCAATCAACGGCCTAAAAAGGATCCAATCTTAGCTCATGCTTCGTTCATGATTAACCTAGTTCCATTCCAAGTCCAACTTGGCTATCCTAGTTGAAATGAATCCCATTTCAATGGCCTTGGCGAATTGAGGCCAAACCCTAATTCTAGGCAATGGACTATTCGTATCATGCATATACCATAATCAGCCAATATCGATCCATATGGCCAAATGCGCATCGTCCAACCTCTATGAATGGCTATGGACGTGCTATAATGTTGCTCGTGTACTATAAAAGTCTATGGCCAAGAAGCGATCAAACAATTTTGGTCTTAATTACCATTGGCGCGTTAATCCATTTCTAAGGCCACATCACGCTAAGCCAATTCTTAGCGCCACCTTAGGTCTATAATGTGCCACATGCCATCTTAGGTCCAAGACACGCCACAACATCTCCCCTGGACCGTGGATTGACTTATCTAGCTTATATCCATGTTATGGCCCCATCATTCCTCTATTATTTGACGTGTCCAAGGCAAAACACACTAAGCTGCTACAAAATCGCATCTTAACTAACTAAGCGCGCTTGCGTCATCAAAAGCCACGGCTTGCCAAACCTTAATATGGCATTAAACCTCCATGCTATTGTACGTCAATAGCTCCAACTAGATCTAATTTCAGTTGTGGCGGTAAAGGCCAAGGTTGTTGAGCCATCTTCTAGATCTCAGCTCAGTGCCGTTATAGGCTACTATGCCACTCGCTATTTTATCGTCATAAATAAGTCATGAGCATATCATGCCAAAGGTCATACGATTATTTAGCACTTCAATATCTCATGTGAATATGATGGCCTGGAATATTTTTCTTCATCTTAGCTATGACAGAAAGTGTGGACATGTTATGCTACTTTTTGTGCCACTAGGACGCCATGCTAAAATTATAGCATCCCAACCAGCTATCAATGTGCCAAGCCATCTTCCAGCCCCTCAACAAGCCACGAGCATGCCACGATACCTCGGTTGGCTATGCCAAAGTTGTATTCACAAAAACTCTACCTAAATACGATTCAACATGCCTGTAAGGCATATGGCATATCAACGGATATGATTTAGCCTAAATAAAGATGAAATCCATAGCTCATCTAAAACACCGAAGAAACATCAAAATACGTCACATAGGGGGATTCTGCATGGGGTATTGGTCTGGTGGTCTACGACGACATGCGGCGTGGCAACACCCCATGTATAAAGCTAAAGTAGTGTAACGGTTATAGCAATTGGAGAGATAATGGGTACGGTAAAAAGGGATTTTCCATAAACTTCCCTAAATTATCTCACCTCATCCCATCATCTCCATGTTTTACATCTCTTCACAATCTCACGACCTCCACTACTTATGAGAAAGGAAGTGTGTATTCTAAAATAATATAATAGGTTAGTTCTCCTTTTTCAGAAAAGATAACAAGCTTTCATACCCAAAAGCTCTGTTATTTTTCATAGTTTTCATTTCAATACCCAAATACACCACTCAATACCACTGCAATTTCTCAGATTCTGTTACATCTTGCCATTTATACACAATTGCAGTTGCACCTTGCTGTATGGTTTTGAAGATTGTAAAAATAGTGACAGTAGCTGGAACCGGGACCAATTTAACCTTACGAGAAAGAACGATTCCAAAATTCAAACACCTCCTCTAATGGCCCGAACAAGTCTTCTCGTAGTTGTTTTGTCGAGAACTTCACCATCAAAATTGACTATACATGCATCAATGACTTGATCAGCTGCAAGCTCATATGATTTTAACAGGGTACCGTGACCACGTCCGCTAAAGTGGCCACCAACTCCGACAGTCGAGCAAATACCACCAGGAAACCTGAGTGTTCGACTCACTACACCAAAACATCCGATTTGGGACGGATATACGCGTTGCAAATGAATTTCACCAACGCTAATATCTGTTGGGAATATGGCGTAGCAAATTTTGGTGCAACGCCAAAATCCGTTGGTCAAATTAATTTTTGCAACATATATAAACGTTGGTAAAATAGATTACCAACGTTTGTTGAGCAACGGATTCTTTAATTTGTGCAACGGTTACAATAATTTAGACAACGTATTACTCTAATTTGAGCAACACTTATATACGTTGCAAACCATTTACAGATTAAAAAAAAATAAAATTAGACGATAATTCCAAGTGAAAAATAGAATTCGACGATATTTAAAACGGATTTTACTTTTTGAAAATATATTATGCACATTCATATACCATTGTAGATCACCTATCACAATCCATCAAGATATATTCATATATACCATTGGTAGGCCTGGAAGATGGGTAAATTATATGGCCTACGGGTTATACCATAAGTGCACGGCGTCTATTGGAGACGCGGCAAATGCGGGTCGATCCAAGAGACGAGGGTGTGCTCTAGTTGATTCTACGGCTTGCTAACTACTGAGTTCTAGTGATAACGAGTGACAAAATGTAACAGAATGTAACAAAGATATTTTGGTTGCCGAAATGGCTGAGTTGTGATCAAGTGAACCTAAACTAAGTAAAAGATCGTGACAAAGGGTATGCTAAGGTCTCAAATCCACCACTAACCCTATCATGTGTTCAATTCGGTTGAAGTTCTTGTTCTGTGGAAGCTAAGGGTAATGTGTCAATCTTATCATTAGCTTTTTCACTTAAGGAGTTTCACTGGTAATAGCTCAATTCATCAGCTAAGGTTGCTAGTTCAGAGTACTAGTTGTCTAACTAAGTACAACTAGTCAAGGGTTAGCACTAATCATTCAAGCAAGAGCTGAATCACTCTCAACTCAGTCTTAACCTAACTACAGTGCATCCATGGCTTTGGTATGCACTGTGAGAGTAAAGAGTTGAGGTGATAAATATTGAGCATATTTGATACATTAAACATTCAAGAACAACTCAACAAAATTGAGATCACAATCAGAGAATTAGGGTTTCAGTGAAACCCTAACAATTAAATTAAAACATCAAAACAAAGAACAAAATAATACTAAGTGCTGCTCTGGCTAATCCAGGCGTGCCTAAAATCATCTCCCTCACTCTCTATTTATACATGCAGGCCCAAAACCGAAAACCCTAATTCTATTTTAAAAATAAAATCAACCCATACCCCGAATAGCTTCGCTCCTTGTCGTCGCCTCCGAGAATCGTGATCAACGGCTTCCTTGATTGATGTAAGAGAAAAACCCTAGACTTGTTTATCTTTAACATAGCTTCTAGGGTTTTGAGAAGCTATTTTAGAGATAAGCAAACTAGGGTGTGGCGGAAAGGTGGTCGTGTTGTGTCGGGGGTTGTTGGTGGAATAGGGTGGTGGTGATGGCGAAGGTGGTGACGGAAGAGATGGGCTATGGCAGGAGACGGTCGGGGAGAGGGAGTTGCAGAGCAGAGAGCGACGGGAGAGAGGGATAGGTGAAGAAAAGAAATGATTTAGGGTTAGGCTTAGGGTGTATATATAGGGGCTATGGTGTTGAGCGGCACAGCGAAGTTTGATGGAAAAGCCTCAGCGAGCGTAGGATGAAGATAAGTAAGATCTGAACGGCTCCTGTTGGTAGGCGGTTTTGGCGTGATCTGGTGTTGAGCGGGGCATCGAGAAATGGATGTGAGCGAAGGAGCGACCGTGTGATGCATTAGGGTGAGATCTCAACGGCTCGGAATGAGCGGGTTCGGATCCGGGTCGTGGGTAGCTCTAGCCCATGTCTTCCTTGTTGGGTTGCAACTGATTCGCGCGCGGGCTTTGGCTATCTGCTCCATAGATGCTCGACTTCAATTCTTCGCTCTTTGGGCTCCTCAGATTCTCCGAGCTTTATTTATTACCTAAAAACACAAAATTAATTAATACAAATATTTATTCTCGAAACAAAGAAAACACGGAACTGGGATAATATCGATTTATGAGCACAAAAGATGAGTAAAATGCCAATAAAAAGGTGTATAAATATGCACTATTTGGCACTCATCAAATACCCCCAAACCTGAATTTTACTTGTCCTCAAGTAAAACAGAAAATAAGAAATCCTAACTATACCCCTGTCGCAGGTCTCTCGAATGCATTTAGCGTATGCACTAAGCCTTTAAACCCCTAGGTGTCCCTAGTGGACGAGTTGTAGTCTCGTGAGGGTTTACAAGAGGTGTACCCACAAAACCTTCTCCAACTTCAGAGTGTAAAAGAGTCTCAAGCATCCTAGAAGCTATGAGGACATAGAGTTTCTGCATGCTAGTAACAGAAGTTAGAACTATCGAAGAACGCATTCTCATCCTTAAGTCTTTGGCGAGAAGTAACCATACCATATGAAAGAATTCGGATTCGATTGTGATCATAAGTCTCAACTTCTGCCTCACCATTAGGGTTTTATGATAATTGCACTCAAAAAGATCGCTTTTTTAGTCTCTCATGTGTGCAGGCAGGAGTAAAGAGAGAAATCCTGCACACGTTGTAGGTAAGAAGGATAACCTTCCGAAATAAAATCTGGAGACTCCACAAAAGTGTGGACAAAAAGAATCTTTTTCTGATGATCTCTAAGGAAGGAAATCAACCATTAGCAAGGGTGGGAGTACTCACTCACTTCTCACCCGATCGGCAATTAACATCAATCTCTCATAAGAACCATAGAAACGTCTTCAATCTTCGGTCTTCGGTCTTCAACTATTGATGACGAACTTCTGAACTTCACAAAAACTTAATAATAATAATTTTTTTTTTTTTTTTTTTTTTTTTTATCTTACATTAAACTTGATACATGAAATGAAAATAATAATACAACACGCAATTTTTTTTTTTTTTTTTTTTTTTTTTTTTTTATCTAAGTTACAATAAAACGATAAAACTCAATTTTTCACAAACTTCATTAATTCTCATCCTATTTTCTTTTCTTTTCTTTGTTGCACGTAAACCTTGGACTATATCAATTTTTCTTTCAATATTCTGATTCTGCCCTCCGGTTTCGACGATGATGTGTTTCTATGGGTCTTGCTGATTGAGAGAGAGAGATGCTAACTGCAAATCGATATTTAGAAGGAGTTTTCATCTTTAGACGTCACCCTCATGATTGACGGAATTAGCACTCAAGAGATCAAAAGTAGTGTTGAAAGTGGTGCGAAGTTGGGTAGCTCACCATTCCTACCCGGAATTGACGTACGGTGACACACACTCTAAAAGCTTTTCTAGAAAGTCACAAAGAGTGAAGGTCGGTACCTCGCTTGATGTAAAATGGGTAGTCTCCACTATGGGTGATCACAACTCTACTACCGAATATCTAAACAGCACCTAATTCGCCCTCCGGTATGGTTAAATCCAACTTTAACGCTCTAATCAACTAAGAAACCCGATCGTGTTCTCCGGTACTTCCAATTTCTGTTATTTCGGTCAGAATCTCTATGTAAACATAGCTAAAAGCATGCTAGTGACTCTAAAATCTCTAAAGTTGGAGGTTTTTACAAAAAAGAGTTTTGAATTTTTTTTTTTTTTTTTTTTTTTCAAAATAAAAGGTGAAATAAAAGACTAAAAACTCTAAATGCAAATTACACCCCCAAACCTAAATCAAACATTGTCCTCAATGTGTCAACAGATAGGAAAAATTAAACAGTCACATACCATGAGAACTATGCTGAAAAGATAAAAGGGAAGAGATTACCGGTATGTCGGCGGGAGCAAGGTTGAGCTTCATTCGTCAAGGCTAGAATCCAATATTCTCAACGGAGATCATATCGGATTAGCATAATATATGTGCAAGAAGACTCAACCGAATCAAGAAAAGAAAAATTTAACAAGTCCTACTGGATTATATACAAAAATTCACCATAAACTAACAATCTAAAGAGTTGAGGATCAACCCAATAGACGATATGTACACACATTAACAGCCTTACACAAATATAATATGAGAGTGCACGTAAGACTGCAAATGGGAATGAGTTTCCCCCAAACCTAAACTTGTGAACGGGTGTGTTTGAAAGCACAAAGTCTTGCAATTTTAAAGGTACATCATGCAAAAGGTCTAACTCGAAATGAGTTTTGCTAATTACGATGACATACATATTCCAAGCGTGGCTCCTTAAGAGTGTTATACTTTGATGCAAAATAGTCCAAGAGGACTTGGGAAGCACAAAGCTCTAAGCCTAAGTTAGGCATTTTCAGAAAAGTTGGTTTTGCAATTTTGTGACAAACTACACCTAGGTTTGGTGGAGGAGTTTCAATTTGTGACTCAGGAGAGAGGTTAGGTACATCTAGGTTGTTTTCATTTTTAAAATCATTTGTACCATCACACACTTTCCTAAAGTCAAAAGAGGGTAAATCATGTTCATTTTCACAGGATAATTGCACTGGTTCCACCTCAATATCACATGCATGAATATCAGAAGAAGCATCATTCATAGGGTTCAGGGGAGAGACACTTAATGTCATTTGAACCTAAAAATTCTATTACATTTTCAAAATACACATGCTCTTCATATTCATCATCATCATCATCATCATCATCATAGCAAAAATCCATCTCTCCATTCAAAATTGTAGTATTTTTAGTGTACTCATCTACCTCTAGATTAGGTTCATATTCAATGTTAGTTGCATGAGTAAGACTAGAAACACTATTTTCAATCCTATCATTTTGTAACTCAATCAGGTTCCTTTGAAGAATCATCTTGAGTTGTTCCATTGAAGGAGAGTCTTCACTAGTGGGTATGCATTCCTCATATGGATATTCATTGTATGGTTGTGCATGAGGTTCACTAGAGAAGGGAAATTCAGACATGTTGCTATATGGATGGTCATGCATTGCATTCATTTCAAGCCTAGCATTTAGCTCCATGAGTGTATCCATTGTTGATTGCAAACTAGGAGTTGGGGAGTATAAAATTGTTCATCTCCCCACTGTGGTGAATGATGCATGTGTGCAGGTTGATTATGGTCCCAATAGTCACTTCTAGACACTTCGTTCATTGGATTATCATGGTTTTCCCTAGACTGTCTAAAATCATGCAAGATATAACAAAAGATTGCCCAGGTGGTCTAAGCCACCACATAAGGTGCAAGCATGCATTTCATATTGCCTATAAAAACTAGATTCGACAGATTGCCTTTAAAAGTGCTGCATTGCCTATCTAAAGCAGATAGTCGAGCTTCTAATTGATCGAGAAGTGATGACTGGGTATGAGGAGAGTGTTCATTCTCAACCTGTGGTGGATGATACATGTGCTCATAGTGATTAGGGTATGTGAGGTCAGGGCCCTGAGAAGGCGCATAAAATTCTCTAAAATCACTATGGTATGTGGGGGGTTCATCCTGCGAAGCGTGCCCGTAAGCACGCTCTCTAAGTGATTTGTTTCCATCCCCAGATGCAGACCAAAATCCTGACATGGTCTAGCTCTCAAATTGAACTCAAAGCCCAGTGAAGTGGACTAAGTTTGGTTTATTGGGTTTTTGGTTTGTTGGGTTTCATTTGGTTTGTTGGGATTTTGGGCTTTTTGGTTTATTGGGATTGTTGTTGTTTGAAGCCCAGGATTTGTGAAACTGCACAGCCCAGAAGTATGGAAAAATGTATGGCCCAGAAGTGTTTGAAACAGTATAGCCCAGAAATGAATAGACTCTGGGCTCAGTTTGGTTGCAGCCCAGGTTGTGTTGATCAGCCCAGCAGTGTTTAGTTAGCCCAGCTGATGTTCAGCCCAACAGATGTGGGTTTAGCTAGCCCAGGTTGGGTTCAATGAGCCCACTGGTGTGGTCAGTCAGCCCAGCTATGAGGCTTCAGTTTTGGGCTGGCAAGTTAGCAGCCCAGCAGTGCTGGGTTCAGTTATAAACTCAAGTGCACAGCCCAATAGATGTGGGAAGGCTAACAGCCCAGTTGCACAGTAAGGCTTGGCAGCCCAGGTTGGGTTGAGTTGGGCTCAGCTGGTGTAAGCCCAAGTTTGGTTAACAAGTGCAGCCCAGCGAAAAGGGGTACAGCCCAGCAGACTCTGGGCTCAGTTTGTATGTGCAAGCCTAGAAGTGGGTTTAGCTTTAAACAGCTCAGGCTTTTGTGACAGCCCAGCAGTTGGGTTGAAGGCAAATTGCCAGGCCAGTGGTGAGCAAGTTTGCAGGCCACAGAGTTGGCCTCTCTGTCACTGGCGTGTGCACGGCTACGGCAATGCATTTAATCACAGCTAAAGCATAAGAGTTATGTGCTTAGTTTGGTCGGGGCCAAGTTGCAACAAAGCCCCACTGCCTTCGGTGGGCCGGGAGTGTGGCTCAACAGGGTACACAGGGGATCAGCAGGCTCACAGGGCTTAGGGCTCATGCAAATGGCAGATGGCTCACAGGACAGATGTGTTGCACAATGGTTTAAACAACACAATGCTCAAAATGCACAGATGGTTCACACATTCACAAACGAGGATGCTCGGTCAAGAAGCCATCACTGGGTTGATGTCAACTATCTCAGTTGACTTCAACTCAGATTTTTCACAAGCTAGTTTCGGGGGCTAGCAAGTGAGCAGGGCAGATTTATCAATGAAGCAAATCACTAACATGCACAGGGTCTCAACAGGTCAGAATGGCAGTTCTAGCAGCAAAGATGACTCACAGGGTACTTGTTACAACATGCTCAGGGTATTCTCAGGTCATTCAACAAGCATACATACTATCAATCATTCAATCATTCAAGGTTTTAGCATGCGTCGCAATGGCTTACAATCTCGGGTATGCAATTTACTGGGGCATCATGCATAACATGGTTCACACAAAGACAAGGATTACAATATGCGTTACCAACCTCGGGTCGCAAAGATGAGGTTTGTGCAGGCAAGGTTATACCTAGCACTGGCAATGCACAGATGAGCTGGTTAAGCTCAAGAACTGGGCTTTTTCTTGGTTAGCTGTTTGCAAGACAAAGACCTAGCAAAGATGGCAGTGTACCGTTGGTTATGCTCAAGTTTGAAAACACTCTGACTCAAAGAAGACAACATGACTACCTTGGTTCTTGCTTTGCTCCCTTGCGTTCTCCTCTTCCTAGGCTTGCTTAGGAGATGTTGCAGGTACCTGCGACTCAACAAAGACTTTCAGTTCCCAGGAATGTGCAAGATAACGCAAAGACGATGACTATCAGCACTAAGAAGATCTTGGACTGACTCAGGGGAAGAACTATTATGCGTAATTGGACTGACTGGAGTTAAGAGTCACTGGCAATGATGCTTACGAGTTATTTCTACGGATATGCAACAGATTTGTAGTAAAAGATGCAAGAATGCAAAAGGAGAATGCAATAAAGGATGGAGAACTAGAGGATTTAACTGAAATGCAATAATGTAGTAACAATATGCAACAAAAGATGCAAAAGGAAAAAAATTACAGCTAAGTTGCTCTAAAACAGGACTAAAATAGTAACTCAAAGTGAATATATACAGGGGAGGACTGGAATTCAGTAAAGCAAGAACAAAAATCACACAGGGCACACGCCAAGTCCCCGGCAGCGGCGCCAAAAACTTGGTAGGCCTGGAAGATGGGTAAATTATATGGCCTACGGGTTATACCGCAAGTGCACGGCGTCTATTGGAGACGCGGCAAGTACGGGTCGATCCACAGAGACGAGGGTGTGCTCTAGTTGATTCTACGGCTTGCTAACTGAGTTCTAGTGATAACAAGTGACAAAATGTAACAGAATGTAACAAAGATATTTTGGTTGCCGAAACGAAAATTTGAGTTGTGATCAAGTGAACCTAAACTAAGTAAAAGATCGTGACAAAGGGTATGCTAAGGTCTCAAATCCACCACTAACCCTATCATGTGTTCAATTCAGTTGAAGTTCTTGTTCCTGTGGAAGCTAAGGGTAATGTGTCAATCTTATCATTAGCTTTTTCACTTAAGGAGTTTCACTGGTAATAGCTCAATTCATCGGCTAAGGTTGCTAGTTCAGAGTACTAGTTGTCTAACTAAGTACAACTAGTCAAGGGTTAGCACTAATCATTCAATCAAGAGTGAATCACTCTCAACTCGTCTTAACCTAACTACAGTGCATCCATGGCTTTGGTATGCACTGTGAGAGTAAAGAGTTGAGGTGATAAATATTGAGCATATTTGATACATTAAACATTCAAGAACAACTCAACAAAATTGAGATCACAATCAGAGAATTAGGGTTTCAGTGAAACCCTAACAATTAAATTAAAACATCAAAACAAAGAACAAAATAATACTAAGTGACTGCTCTGGCTAATCCAGGCGTGCCCTAAAATCATCTCCCTCACTCTCTATTTATACATGCAGGCCCAAAAACTGAAAACCCTAATTCTATTTTAAAAAATAAAATCAACCCATACCCTGAATAGCTTCTGCTCCCTTGTCACGTCGCCGCCTCGAGAATCGTGATCAACAAACTTCCTTGATTGATGTAAGAGAAACCCTAGACTTGTTTATCTTTAACATAGCTTCTAGGGTTTTGAGAAGCTATTTTAGAGATAAGCAAACTAGGGTGTGGCGGAAAAGGTGGTCGTGTTGTGTCAGGGGGTTGTTGGTGGAATAGGGTGGTGGTGATGGCGAAGGTGGTGACAGAAGAGATGGGCTATGGCGGGAGACGGTCGGGGGAGAGGGAGTTGCGAGAGCGAGAGAGCGACGGGAGAGAGGGATAGGTGAAGAAAAGAAATGATTTAGGGTTAGGCTTAGGGTGTATATATAGGGGCTATGGTGTTGAGCGGCAAACGAAGTTTGATGGAAAAGCCTCAGCGAGCGTAGGATGAAGATAAGTAAGATCTGAACGGCTCCTGTTGGTAGGCGGTTTTGGCGTGATCTGGTGTTGAGCGGGGCATCGAGAAATGGATGTGAGCGAAGGAGCGACCGTGTGATGCATTAGGGTGAGATCTCAACGGCTCGGAATGAGCGGGTTCGGATCCGGGTCGTGGGTAGCTCTAGCCCATGTCTTCCTTGTTGGGTTGTAAATCGATTCGCGCGCATGCTTTGGCTATCTGCTCCATAGATGCTCGACTTCAATTCTTCGCTCTTTGGGCTCCTCAGATTCTCCGAGCTTTATTTATTACCTAAAAACACAAAATTAATTAATACAAATATTTATTCTCGAAAACAAAGAAAACACGAATGGGGATAAATCTTGATTTATGAGCACAAAAGATGAGTAAAATGCCAATAAAAAGGTGTATAAATATGCACTATTTGGCACTCATCAACCATCTTGTAATAAATATATGAATCAACGTGTAACAGATAAACTATAATAAACCATATAATTATTTGGTTGATTTAAAGATAAATACGGTCACGAATCCAAGTTTCTGAATTTGACAATATAAATTGGTTCATAAGAATACCTTCAATTGTTTACATACACGTTGTATCAGAATTAATATGAATTAGTTCTGGCAGATTTCTGCAGCACCTGAATATATATTATGCACTGGTAGGCCTGGTATGTGTATGTATTTTATGGCCTACGGTAATACCGTAAGTGCACGGCGTCTATTGGAGACGCGGCAAGTACGGGTCGATCCCACAAGGACAAGGGGTGCTTTCAATGATCTACGGCTTGGCTTTAAACTGAATTCCAAAGTGACAAGGTAACAACAGAGTGTAACATAGATGTTTTGGTTGCCGAAACGGCTGATTGTTGAAGTGAACCTAAGCTAAAGTATAAAACGAGGATAAAGGGTGCTACTAGGGCTGCAATTCCACCACTAACCTACACTTTGTGTCTTCACTCATGAAACTACTCTTGTTCTTATGACTGCTAAGGGGAGGTGTCGAGTCTGCCTTATGTCTAAGATGTTTCTCCTTGATGATTAATTACAACTACGGTGTATTTCCAAGTATTACTTGTCCGATTAAAGTACAAATAATCCTGAGGATCATAACAATTTCATTAAGCTTAGGTTGCGACATAAATAACACGAGTGAATCAAACTACAGTGCATCCATGGCATTGGCATGCACTGTGAGAGCAAAGTGTTATCACACTGAGATTAATTCCATCTAGAAAATATTCAATCATTCAAGAACAATACATGAGCATGAAAAACACAGTTGCAAGTTAGGGTTTCATCTCAAACCCTAGCAACTAAATTAAAACATGAAAAACAGAAATTAAACCTAAATGACACACTGGCTAACCCAGGCGTGCTCTCTATCAACACCCATCACTCATATTTATACATGCACAGCTCAAAATATCTAACCCTAATTCTCAAAACAAAAATTAGAGATAAAATAATACCAAAAGCAATCGCACCCATACTCTGATTACGCTCCCTCTTCTGTCTAATCGCCTCAGAGATGCCATGCATCGGTTGTTGGCTAACCCTAGCTCTAGTTTTCTCTAGGTTAGCTTCTAAAGTTGAGAGAAGCTAAGGGAGAGAAAACTAGCTCTAGAGAGGTGGTGCGGGCAGAGATGGTGTAGCTGACAGAGTTGTTGATGGAGGTGAGAGCGGCTGTTGCAGTGGGTGGCTGTGGCAGGGAAGGTTGGTGGTGGAAGAGCGAGCTACCACGTGTCGGGTGAGGGAAGAGAGGAAGAAAGAGAATGAAACTGGGATTAGGGTTTTGGTCGAGGGGTATAGGTGATGGGGATTTTGTTGTGGGGCGGATGCAGCCAAGATTGATGAGACAGGCCTAGCGAGCGTAGGATGGAGCTGATGGAGATCTGAACGGCCGAGGATGGTAAGCGGTTTTGGTGTGATCTGGTGTAGCCTCGGGAGCAGCGATCTTCGATGCACGTGGGAGCAGCGACCGTTGGATGAGGGAGAAAGAAATCTCAACGTCTCGAAGAGACGGGCTCGGATCCGGGTCACGGGTCGGGACTAGCTCAAGCCCATGTCTTGTAGATGAGTTGCTACTTGTTGGGTTGCAAGCTGTTGCGCGCGGCTTTGGCTTTACGCTCCATAGATGCTCGACTCCACTTCTTCGCTCTTTGGGCTCTCGGTTTCTCCGAGCTTTATTTACTACCTAAAAACACAAAATTAATTAATACAAATATTTATTCTTGAAAACAAGGAAAACACGGAATGCGGGATAATATCGATTTCTAAGCGCAAAAGATGAGTAAAATGCCAATAAAAAGGTGTATAAATATGCACTATTTGGCACTCATCATGCACCTTCATAATGCGCCTAGGTTTCGGTTTTGAAACTCGTTAAGGATATATTCGAGTTATCCTTCTCTTCAGTGTATACAATCTTACATGAACACCTGGAAAACATAGTCCCATCTTTGGTAGGTGACCTTCTAAGATGTATGGATATTAATAGAATGTGATTACTGGAAGTAACACCAATTCTAATTTCTAGACCATCTCAGCATGATAGGAAGCATCAGGTTGATAGTGTAGAACCATGAAAGGAAGCAAATGAAGGAATTTAGAATGTTATAGCTCAAAAGAATCACCTTATGAGGAAAAGAGAACTTGCTTCACATTTAGATTCGTACACACCAGGGAGATTTTTGCTTACAGTCTCAAAGAATTTGATACCACACTCGTCAGCAAGTGCTTGACCTTTGGCGGTGGGAACTGCTGAAATAAAGAAAAAGAAAATTCGTAAGTAATTATTAGAAATTACAACAGATTTGAAATAAATAAATAAAGGTGATATCAGCTCTAAAAGGTTTAGGAATAAAAGGTCATGAAGGATGCTAGTAATAACCACGTGCTTCAAAATCTCAAAGTGTTACAAAAGGAATGAGCAAAAATAACAATATTTATTGCAAGGGTCTGCAGTTTTAATTAAGAATAAACTCTCACCCCAGTTCAAAAACATGACCAACAATTGCTTAAAGGTCGTAAATCATAACCAACAATGGAACTAAAATAACAGCACACAAAGGTGATCCCAAGCAGCATAAAGGCATCAAAATCTCACCATGTTTTGGTGTAGTAGTAGAAGTAGCAGCTGATCCAGTTGAACCTAGCAAAGAATATGAAAGACATGTTTACAAATTCAGCAAAGAACCCTAACGAAGTAATCAACCAACAAAGAACCCTAACAATCTTAGGTAAATGCAATTCAAGATATTGTAAAATGGTAATCATTATCTCAGTTCTCAAAGGAAATAACCATACCCCATTTCATAAACACAGCAAACTGTTTCACAATCATGAAAAATAACGAAATCAAAGGAAACCCTTTACGATGTGTTGGTGCCGGGAAACTAGTGTTTCGATTTGGTGCAACATTTCAATTGCTTCTGGAGACAACATTCTCACCCATTGGTGATGTGGTATGAGTGAGCATCTAAATCAAATAACCTTCATTAAACCACGATGAGATGATAAAAAGGCTATACCCAACTAAATTTTTCACACATTGCTGGTGTCAACGGATGTTCCCGGCAAGCAATACCGGCGGAAAATTCTGGCGGTGTTGTATTGAATCATATGTGCTTCTATTTTCCGCACCAAACTCAATCACAGTTCATTTTCAATGGTTAACATATATACTGGAAATGGCTTTAAGTATGCTTTTACAACATTAAGATTACATAAATTTCATGAATTAAGTATTGCACACAAATGCACAAAAAATGAAACAATGTCACACATGTGGTGCAAAAATTGGAGACAAGTATTGTACCCAAATGGAAAATAGATAAAGGAACATTCAACTTCCATAAGATACCAGTACTGAACTTTGTAATGGAATTTTAAATAACGTAAAAATGAATGTTTAAGTAGCATATGCAGTAGGCGAAATATGTTACTGATATCAAGTCTTCAAAATATATATCATATGAGTTCTGATGCTTACAGAAAACTTCCCAACTCAGTGATTCATACACCATAAGCTACTGAATTCTAGTAACACAATTTATAAGACATGATTAACAGGTGAGCTAATGAACCCCTTGTCTGAAATATGATAAAATAATATATTAAACTAGAACTAGTAGAAGAAGAACGTAAAACATATTCAAAAGATGGCATAAAACAACAATTTAAACCACTCAGCACCTAGAACAAAGACCATTTAGCACAGCTAAAGAAACCTTGGAATATCATTGAACAAACTTCACTTCCACATGCAATATAATTGTAATTATGGCAAACAGTAATTAATCCGCACTAACAAGTAAAAGTACGGTGGCTGGTGGAAAATAACTCATACTGGCCAAGTATATTACCTTACCAGAATTTGGGAGAATTTCCAGCACCAATTTAAATCTTTCAGTAATCTCTCCCTGCGGATCTTGCAAATTAGAGAAATATCCATTCAGGGAAACAGAAGTCAAAGAATTACTGGGATCAAAATCTTGTTCCAAATTACAAAATAAAAACATTTCACTTCAATGACAAATATCCCTTAGCTTACCCGGCTAAGACAAGCCTAGGAGTAAATCATCCCTCAGGTACGTCACTGCAAACAATCAACCCAAGCCACTTCGATTGCATCATGGAAAACCTGCTCGTAGTACAACCAGGGTAAAGGCAACGCAGTTTTTTTTGTATATAAAAAAAATAATTTGCAACGATTAAATGAACAAAAAGTTTAAGGTCACCTTCGTGCCACCCGTTGCAGAGCCAATCAAAACACCGCATTTAGCTCGATCTAACGCATTCATGACATTTTATATCATCCCAGCATCTGCCAAGGCTTTTAAAGCATGAATTTGTCCGTTCTTTTTGAGAGTTTTGGTGCTGGTGGTGGACTTGGCGTAGTGTTGTATGGTGATAGGCTAAGGTGGATTCATGGTATGCGGTTGAGAGAAGCAGTTGGTGACTATTCTTACAGAACAAGTGATGGATAAGATAGAATGGGTGTGAACTGAATGGAGTAAAGGTGGACCTGAACTGTCTGGGATGAATGGTTGTGAAGGTGGGGATGTATGCGATCAAGATGGTGGTGGAGAAGGTTAACTTATGTCCCTCCTTGCCTTCAAAACTAGCTCCAAACTCCGTAAAACAGACCACCTGCACCATGGCAAACTATCCTCCGTCTCATGGCAGCAACACAAGCTCAAAACTCAACCAAAACTCCCGCAAATTCCTGTAACTTTGTTGTCATTTACAAACCCATGATGTCAACGACATAAACCTCCTTATCTATCTTGCTCTCTTCTCAACTTAGTTTTAGTAAACTCCATTGGACTGCCACAAGTTTGAATCACAGCTCCACTACGGACAGCATCACACATCAACTCTAACACACATACCACTTCCTTTGTTGATTTGACTTCACACAAACCCTTGCGGACAGACTGTTGGTTGGCAAGAAGATGACGATTCAGGCCTTTTATCGAACAGATAATGTGCCATTCTCATCTTGTTGTAGCATTGAAGTTCTATAGATTTTATACTCACCCAAACACCTGAAAATTCAGTTCACAGTAAACCCATAATTCAGAAACCATTTAATATTCATATGTCTTCACATTTGGTCCTCATTTAACCACCGGCAGCACCATTAAATTCTCTGTTCCAATTAATCTTAAGTTACCACCAACTTCTCCTGGTAAAACTAATCCAACGTTTGCGTCCTTAGCAGGTACATCTACCTTGTTTATTTCCCTGGAAGAAAAAAAAACTGCACTCAAAACTTTGTTTGTGCTTGTATGTATGCGTGCGTTAATCATTAAGTTTCACATATCCATACACTTTATGTATGCATTCATGCCTCTCTCTATATATGATACTTCTCTTCAAAAGATATACCTATCTCTGAAAAGTAATTTCCCTTGAACTGAACCTCTTTGATCTATCTGGTAGTCGGGGGAACCCAGGAAACTATATGGCTAATTCTTAGTTTCTTTTTGACGCTGAAAATAAGAGCTAGACTTAGATGACTCATCCAATATAAATAAGAGCTACCAATGACCCCAACTGGAGAAGAAGAAATACCTATTTCTCGGCATCATCATATAGCTAGTGCACTTTCTTTTGTACCAGCAGGACCCGTATTAAGATAGATAAAAACTGGGTTACAGAGAGAATTGAGAGTCTGGAAAGTTTACTAAATATAAACTCCTATATATTCAAATACAGCAACACAACTTCCCACTAGAGAATTGAGAGGCATAGCTACCTCCAGCAACAGCCTTAGAAGCATCCCTGACAATCACCAACAAGAAACTACTAAGTACAAAGAGCACAACTAATAAACAAAAAACAAACAGGACGAGGAAACCGTATAACATAAAACAGAGATGCAGAAATATCCCACAAGCAGCAAATTCGACTGAGCTAAACCAAGGTAATAATTTAAGAAACAAACACGGGGACTAACCAAAATGTACATTACAAAACCTAAACTCACCATCCAAACAAGCGGTAAGGCAACTGTTGAAAAAACCCATGATGTATGTAAATAGGTCGATCACAAAATTGATTTACGTTCGTCCTAATGTTGTTGAACCCACAAAGTGATAACAGATACAAAACAACTAGACTGATATTTTTATCTAGTTTAACTCTCATCAGCTTGTATTCGATTGCCAAGAGTGGAATTGCCACAAATCAACACTCTGAAGTTCCTGAAAACAGCGATATAAACTCCAGAGACTCATTCTTCCAAAATATTACATTGAATGCATACAAATTTTTATATCAGCATCAGTAGAAAAGGTTTGAAAATATCAGGAAAAGAAAATTTACCCCATTTTGGATCATTTAGATCACAGATAGAAAATTAATGACCCAACACGATCCGATCCTATGAAGTTGTCTTTTGCTCAAATCTCCATTGAAATATGTCCACAAACACCACAACACTCGTACCCCTTGGTTGGTTCTGAGTGGAGTTGTTGATCTCTGATAAATGACCGTCGAACCCTTGGCTGGCGGCAACAGAACTAGCATAGTAGCTCACTGGTGAAAGCTCGACATCCTCTTCTCACAGATTTGGTTTCTAAAGAGACCAGACTTCCTTTTCTTCTCAAACCGGCCACATGTGCGACTCCTGGTTCCCTGACAAAAATATCAAGAGAATAAGATTTTTCTTTTAACTCCACCGGAAGCTTATCTTGGTTTTCAAATCCTTGCTGACCCTAGCTTTAAGCGTCTATGCCAATATGCTCAAATGGATGATCTTTCTTCCTGTATTCAAATTCAAGCCATTACACCACCATCAACTACTACCACCAACAAACAGTTAAAACACCAAAAAATTGAAATCAAAAGAAGTACATGCTTTAGAACTACATCAAATAGTAAACGAAAAAAAAAAGTTGCAAAATCTTTACAAAATACTACCTAAGAAAAGGGCGTTATTCACAAAATCAAGCAATCATAACAAAAATAGGTAAAGGAATAGGGTTTATACCTGGTGAAATGTTCTTATTCTACTCTCAAGTGTGTATGGTTTGCTTTGATTTCAGGAGAAAAATTAACTAAATCTAGGGTTACAAAATTAGGGGATATAAAATTTTGATTCTGAGATGGGTTTTGAATCAAAGATGCGGTTAGGATTAGGTCTTGAAATCGGGTTTGATTCAGTGATGAGGGTTGTATGGATATCTCCCTCTCATACAGAAAACAAGTGAGCTGAAATGAGATGAGGGTTTGTTTTTGGTTAAATCTAGGGTCATAAAAGAGGGGTTTTCTTTTAGATTTGATACATGAATTTGATTTTGAATTGGGCTTAGGATAAATCTTTGATTTGTGGGAGTTGAGAATGGAGCTCTGAGATTTTCAGAAGGGGGTTTATGAGGAAGATAAGAAAAAGAAAAAGAGATGCGAAAAAATCCGAGGATTTTATTCACTCCTCAAATAAAATATTTTGAAATTAAATTAAAAACATAAAAATAAATGAAAACCCTTGAAAATAACCCAATTTAGAATAACCCTTGGATCACAACTTATATCAACGGTGCATAAATTACTCTCAATTATTATGAGTTAAATTATAATTGGTGCAACGGATATTTTATTGTGCAACGTATATTCCCGTTGCTCTGTCTGCAACTTTTATATCCGTTGCACATCAAAAAATACTGGCGTTGCAAAAACCAGGATTTGGTGTAGTGACTTTTTACTGCAATGTTATAGTAAACTTCTCCTAGAGTTGCACCGAATTGAACCCATGCAGTTTCACTTTGTACATCCGCACTAATCCAATAATAGGAAACAAATACAAAAAGTATTGTAAAACAGATTGCATGTGGTCTGCTCGTCGAGACTGATTTTATTTGTATCGGCGTGATAAGGATAAGTGGGAGAAAATATATGAATGGCATGTCGAGTGAAGTTTAATTCTTTCGTTTATAAACTCATCTAAATATTATTTTTTTCAGTGGTTCTGGACAAACCGTTCAAAAAACCACCCAAAACTAGGAGTGAGCATGGGCCGGTATGGACCGGTTTTCACCTCATCCGCATCCAATCCATTGCACTACGGATTTCAAATTTGGCATCCGCATCCAATCCATATCCAACGGATTTGCATCTAATGGATGCACGGATGGACGGATTGGATGCGGATAATCCAATGGATTTGTTTTAGTTACAATTTATAGTAAAGAAAATAATGCTAACACAAATGACTCCTTATAAAACCTACATATCCTAAATATGTATACAAATATAAAAATGCAATGTACAACACCCAAGCCAAGCAAACATCTTAAAAATTCCCAAATGATCTATAGTATTTTCTAGAACTATATAAATGCCCTTAATTTAACAGATATGGATGTCCAACGGATTTTCAAGGTTGCATCCGGGTCCGATCCGTTATCCGTTGGATTTCAAAAATTCCATCCGCATCCAACCCAATAACGAATGGTCCGGACATCCATCCGCAAATGAACGGTTGGTCCCGGCTAAATCCGCGGATTACGGGCCAAATGCTCACCCTACCCAAAACGGTTATGTGAGTGTGACAGGTGGGTCCTACTCTCTGGGATTTAGCAGAGGCCCATTTATGGGTGGGTTGGGTCAACCACATGTGTCCAGGCGGTTTTGGGGTGTTTGGGGGTCGGTTTGTTGAGAATTTAGAATTGTGAAATTTTGTTGCTGAATCAGGACTGGTTTCGTTTTCACAATCCTAGGTTGTTTGGAAGAATATAGTAGTTTCTTGTTAGTTCAAACTCGTATTACTTTTGAGCTATATATAATGACGTGATCTCTGCCCTATAACCACGAACAATCTATGAAATTTCTACAGGTAATTCTCTCATTCTCCTTATTATTACTTGTTTTCCCATTACTAGTAGTTGAATCCTCCTCTTTGAATGATACTTTGATCAGCAGCAACATAACAAGATGTTCATCACTTTCTACTTACTTGAACGATTCTAGTTATTGGCTTTCTCCTTCGGGTAACATTGCTTTTGGCTTCTACCAGTTACCTTGGTCTCCTGACCGGTACGTAGTTGGTATATGGTTTGTTAAATCTGAACTTAAAACCCTAGTTTGGACAGCTAATCCTAACGACCCACCATTACATAAACCATCTTCAATTTTCTTCAACAACGATGGAAAGTTCATGCTGCGAACGCCAGATGATAAAGAGCAACTGTTAATACCTGACGTGCAAGTACCAGTGTCATATGCAAAGATGCATGATAATGGCAACTTTGTTTTATATGATTCAGATTCTCAAATTGTTTGGGAAAGTTTCGATTATCCTACCGATACCATTCTCAGTGGTCAAAAGTTAAAACCAGGAGTTGATTTAATCTCCGGTGATCATAGATTATCAGTGCAACAGACTAATGGTTTAGTTGCTATATATGAAAAGACTAATTTTGGGTTAAGAGACGATGACCAAGGTGAGATAAGTGCAAATAGCGTATCTGTATCACATGCACTTAAGGGTTCAGTAAGTAAGCCATTAATCCTAAGTTTAGACACTACTGGTAGCTTATATCTTGCTGGTTCTGATGGTGCAGTACTTAAATATCTTTACCGGAACAAGAATCAACAACCAAGGCAACAAGAAGAAGAGTGCACTGATGTGAAGGAAACACTAACGTTCATATGTACTAACGTTCATATATATAGAGCAACACTGGATTCAGAAGGACGTTTTAATTTGTTCAAGGAAAGAATTGATGGCAATATTAGAAATCATGAAAAATCTTCTAGTATTTTAGTAAAACGATGGCCAATTCATCATATGAGTGCATTGAACATAATTTTAATCGCACTTGGCTGTGTTTGTGGTTTTAGTTTTCTTTTTGTGGTTTGCTATGATATTTATGAAAATATGTAATTTTCACTTTTCGTTTGTTTCTTTTTTCAATGGAAAATAGTGTTTTCGTATCTCTGTTTCTTTATTATTTTTGAATAAAAATTCACAAGCACTTGATAAAACCCGTAGCTTGTTGTTGCTCCTGGCTCCTTGCAATTTGGTACAACAATTCGCAAACTATGAATAAATTACATGGTGAGCAAAAATTCTGACGGAGTTTTTTTTTTTTTTTTTGGAAAACATTATGAACAAGTTACATTAATAAAGAAAACCATAACAGTATAACACCCCACAGCTAGACAACCACAGTACCCCACACCAAAAGAGGAAAAAAAAAATCAATATCAATCTGCTGCATCATTGCAAAAATTGTGAATCCATGCTATTCCGTTGGTATTTTGCGCTCTTAATACCCGGAAAATCAAGATACGGTGCAGATCAGCGCGAAGCTCAAGCAAATCTGCCATGTTGCCATTTTGCGTGCATCTCTTTCTAGTTTCTTAATCTTTTCGTCTGTCATAGCTTCGTATATTCCATTACCTCTATCTACTTTGATGCGTCTCGCGCACCAAATCCTCCCGCAACACAGCCAGCCTCCTTCAGTCGACAGATAATTGTAGCCCTTTTTGACAAACTCTTCTTGAGCATCGGTGAGAGCCAGCTGGTAATCGCGGATAAAAACATCAAAAGCTGTCAACTTCTCCTCGTTGACGGCTGTCTTGTTCACTCTCTTGTCCCTGCAGAGAATTCTCAGACATTTAACACTTTTCGTCTTGAGAACCAGATGCAAAGGTGTGTTCCCTTGGTTGTCCTTGCCGTTTATCATATCCTCGGCCATGTTTGATTTCCATAAAATGTACTTCATCACTTTCACACTTCCGTTCTCAGCAGCAATATGTAGACAGTTCTTCCCATTGCTGTCTAGTTGTTTCAAACATTCTTGGTCGTGTTTCGTAAACTCTTTGATTACTCTTACGTTATCTGTTGTTATAGCTTCGTGCAAAGTTGGATCCATGTCTGGTTCAATTTGTTGCAGAATCCCGGCCGGAACAACACTTGCCACCAAACTCTACAAAATTAGGGGCATACACTTTGAACAAAAGGTATAGAAACACAAAAATAGGAAAACCAAAACTTTATAATAAGATGTCTCCAAAAAAAATTTGCTCTAAACTTTTCTGGTTTAGTAGTCTTATAGCATCAGTTGATTGAAATGAGGACAACGAAGCCATAGAAACCAATGAAAATAGACATAGTAATACAATTGACATGTGGTTATCCATTACACTCAAGCGAAACTGCTTTTTACCTATTCAAATACAATTGTTCGCATCATGATTCCGAGAATTGTAGTTTCAACTATGTAGGGGATTTGCTAATTGGGATAACATTTTCCATACTACTCACTAAGATACAGAAATGAATGAAAATAAACCTTACCGAGAGAAGCAACTTACACAGGAACTGCAAAATCGGAAGCGAAATGCGAACCCAGGAAGCTTGGATGAATGGTTGACTCCGAAGGAAGAAGAATGTGTGCTCTAAAACGAAATTCTAAGTAATAGTTGACCAAATACGTGAGGTCCGTTTGCCTATGCGAGCAATGCTACTTTTTTATTCTTTGCGTATCTCAACATAACAATGAAGGAGGATACGAAGAACGTGCCTTAAGATATTTACTCAAAATTGCAGTTTCAACCATGTGATCAAATTTTACTCAAAATAAGATTAAGACGCAGACATGAATTGGCAAAATCTTACCAAGAGTAGCGAATTCTGTGTGCCAATGATAAATTCCAAGATAGAGTAACTCTATTCAACCAAATAACTAAAATCTGAATAATAATGGTTTGCAAAAGTCAGTTCTCAAACCTGAAAGAAAATCGATGAAATCTCAATTAGTTGCTTGGTCATCTGTTCTCAACAATCAAATAGCCAAAACACAAAAAGATGAAAACTTACAGGACTTGAGAAATGGGAACTGAGCGGAATAAATGATTTGACATTGAAGAGTGTGTTCTAAAACGGAGCTCTGAGCAATAATGCATTTAAGAGAAAGTCAATTGACCAAATCCTTGAGAAAATCTGGACCGCAGGCGTAGGTTTCATCTGATGACTTTTGCTCCATCACTGCACTATGGCCGTAAGATCATTAGCAAATACTAGTGCGCTCAAACTCATTACGGTTTGCTCTTCCAAGTGATGTCACGGGGAATCAATACCCGCTTTTCTTGAATGTTTAGGATGAGAGGGTTTCCAAAAAGAATCCATTTGTGTGTGCATCTTGCTTCTTTAGAACATGTTCATTTGACTGGTTAAGTAGTTAATGAATAGCCTCATTCCCAAAAAAGAGTCTCATGAGTTACATGGTGAGGAAAAATTCTCACTGAAAGAGTTTCTTTTGGGCAAACATGAATTGTTTTGAGGGAGAGGTGCCACAAAAGAAAACCAAAGAGCAAAAATGAAAAAGGAAAACTTTCCATGTTCTCATCTTCTAATCCAATTTGGTGGATGAAAGGTGATAAAGCGGTAACATGCCAATAATGTCAAACCAGATTTGCTTGTAAGATACGTTGTCGTCAGTCATTCACGCACACATATGAGTTCTCTGACTGGTAAACAAAGTAACAAACTACATCCTATTCCAAACATTTATTTCTCAAGGAAGAAGAGTAATTCTGCTTCTAGACATCCTTTTAAAACAGCTATTATTCACTTCATTAGACGTTTGGAGGAGGCCAGATTTTACCAAACAACTCCTCAACACGCTTGGTTTGATTAACGTATCCGTCCAAGCCTGATGCGAGCAGCTCCTCGGCAGCAGGTCCCATTGCTGAAGCAAACTTCAATTGGTCCCACTTCACAAGCTGTAAATGGAAAGAATCGGAAGAAATCACATTCTAGGTTAGGTTGGGAAGAACTGACTTAACATCTTTGCAAGTGACTATAAAAAGAGCAGAAAATTTTAAGTCGACCACATGAATTTGGTGATTCTTGTGACTTGTGCTTTCACAGGAACACTGAGACATAACCAACTTGACTGACCTGAATTTCTAGTTCTGCTAACTACAGCAAGTGTGGATGTGATCATAATAATACAATAACAACAACCAAGCTTTTAGTCCCAAACAAGTTGGGATAGGCTGGGTGATCATAATAGCTGGCGAGGAATAAATCTCTACTTAACATAAAACACCTTGAAGAAGATTTTTTCTAGTATACTATCTTCCAAACAAGAGAGTGAAGGATTTAGATGTTCCATGTAGTTTATGTATTTGTAAGCAAGTAAATTTCTTCTGAGAGTACAAAGATCAAGTAAATAACTATACCTCTTCCTCTTTGAAATTGTATTCCCTTGCCAAATCTGGGGATAGCCTCCTGACGAATCCATATTTTTCATCAGGATAAGCAGAGGATTCTTTGAGCGAATGCAATATCTTCAATGGGGCAATAATGTAATCAACCCTGTCATTGACACATAGAGACATGTGAATGCTATTATCAGATCAAAATTACACTGCATTTGAAGGAAGCATTTTTATCTTTGAAAGATAAGATTTACCCTAGAAGGCTGAACAAATCCTGTTTGTTTCTAACGGCTGCTGCCATCAACTTTGATTTATGTCCATATTTGTGGATGTAATTGTAAGCTTTGGTTACCTGCAATCACAGAGGATTTAAGATGTTTACCATCTTGTCCTTGTTTATTGTGACAAAAAGAAAAATGGCGGTTTGGGTTGTCATTTCTAAGATTTCTTAGACATAATAAAATGACAATGCAGAAATACGCTGAAGGATGAATGAATAAGACAGGAGCTAACCAAAGCCAACCCAGGATCTTCTCCTCTTTTGATAGCAGCTTCAATCTCAGGGTCGCCAGAGTTATTACGAGCCCAATCCTGAAAAGCATTGTTACAAGATTATTATAGTCAACATTATTTGATAAAGTTTGTGCATATGATGTGCATGTATGATCAACAACACATACCCGGCCGACCAACAAAAATCTGGATAACAGATGCACCAGCTTGAGCTGCAGCTGCTGCTTGAGAAAAGCTAAGGACATACAATCAGCTGATTAATAAATCACAAATGTGTTAAAGTAATCCCGTTTTAGAATCGCTTTGACATCAGGTAAAGAGAAGATACAAGAGAAGCTACCTATAAAACACAACAAATTTCGATAAACACAGGTATCTCATGATGTATGATTTCTTTATCAGTATAATAGGCCAAGTTCAAGTGTCAGAAAGTTAAGGTCTTCCAGGGTTCTAACGCCAAGTTGTTCACTCCCCAAGAGTTTTACTATGTCAACTGAGAAACCTACATATCATGAAATATATTAAACCAACATTAACTGAAATGTCTGGAGTGAGCGAGTCACGGTAATCTTAGTAACTTCTTAACTGAATTTCAGTACCGACGCAAGATCTTATTTTAACTTCAACCATTCATCTTACCTTATGTCTACTTATATAAATTTTAACCATTCAGCTCACCTTATGTCGACTACCTTTTTAGACCCTTCAACATACGGCAAACATTTGTTTTACTGGTCCTGCAGTCAATTCAACGCTATATGCACAGGATGTTTCAAATTTCACCTTATAAACTTTTTCAAGTCCGCCACTGTTCCATCTACAAGTAAAAATCTAGGTACCCTGTTCTATGAATACTTATTCCCAAGACTGCCCAAAAAATTTCACTTATTTGCCTGGTATAAGTTTCCTCTTTTTTTTTTAGCATTACTTGGTGGTCACATAATTTTCCTGATGTCATCCTCTCAGGCATGTGACTAGCACCAACTCTAAGAGTCATGTTCATCTTAACATATCTTTCCATAATAATTCAACACAAGGAGCAGGATTGATCATTTTGGGATACTTTTTCTCCATTACTCAGCATCCACTACCTGGAGTCTCTGAAGTCTTAAGTAAAGTAAGTAACAGGAAAGGTGACTCCAAGTCTCTAACTCATTTTACATGCGCTAGTCATGGTAAAACAATATAGACCTAGAGAACTGTATCTAGTACATGGTTATTACTAGCAAAACTGGTTTAGAAACCTTGGTTGCCAATTCTCATCATACTCACATATACCGGGCCAGCATGCATTACCTTAATAACTACAGATCTGGTTCCCACCTTGTTAGTCCATAATTAGAATTTGGTCTCAGTACATTCTGTCTATTATATCGGAATATAATGCGCATCACACAGGCAGATGTTTAAGTATGCTAACTTTGGTTTGAGCATTTGAGATGTCACAAAAAGGAGAAAGAGCAAGGTTCACAAAATAAATGCGACTGTTAAATACCTGTAAATGAAAGTCAAATGTGTCTGTATGCCTTCAGATTCAAGCAATCTAGAGGCCTCAATTCCCTGAATACACCACCAAAAATTCAGAGAGAAAACACACGAGGCTTCAATAAGCAAGCATTTGTACTCTTGCTACTTAGATTCTTACTTGCCAAGTTGCAGGAATTTTGAAGAGAAGACGCTCAACTGGGATCTCCACTTCATTGTACAACTTCAACAGTTCATGCACCTACAAGTTAATTGGTAAACGTACACGCAGCATGAGAAATCAAAAGGTGTTTTGAATTGTTAAAACCCCTCTGACACATAATGTACATTCAACTAACTAAAATAGTTGGCTCCCATGCTAACTGGATTCAATCAGAAAATAATATGATGCTGAATGCCATTAAGAAAGCTTTGGTCAAATCATTAATAGGATTTGCACAAGATAAGTCATCAAATCAAGAGCCCAAACAAAAAGGTGCTTGAAAAATGGTAACAGAAACATATCCAATACCTTCCTGACAATGCCATGGGTGTCATAAGCCAAACGTGCATCAACTTCAGTCGAAACTTTACCAGGTACTAACTTAGCCAAATCAGACCCAACATTGACTAAAGCCTTCAAATACAAATCAATAACAATTCTCAATTTCCATTTAAAAGTGAGTCTAACTCAATCAAAAACAATTCAATAATTCAAATAAAAAAAAACCTTGTTAAGGAAACAAGCAGGGCGAGTTTCCGAATTTTCTACAGCATAACACTCTGAATCTGCAAGAGCAGCCTCAATAGCATTCTACACCAAAAAAAACAAAAACATATCATGAATAATACATTTCTGAAATCAATATGTTTTAATTCAAATTAAGTGAATTAATACTTACCTAAATATGGTATCTGGGAGACTAGAAATACCTAGTAGCAGTGAAGAACTAACAGTGGCAGCAGTTGGTGGAAACCTACAAAAACTCAGATCATTGATTACAACTAATTAGATTAATTCAATCATTAATTACAAGTAATTTGATTAATTCAACCATTGATTACAAGTAATTGGATTAATAATTAGAGAAATGAAATGAATATACCTTTGGAAATCATCAAAAATGACAGTATCGGGAACGATCTCACTGAAGCTCGATACTGCATCTAGTTCAGTACTGTTTGAACCTGCAATTATTCACATCAACCAGAATTTCACCATTAGATCATCGATCTCCATGTATAAGGACACACGGAATAAGAGACAGATTAGAGAGATGAACCTGTTTGAATAGAGGATGAGGAATTCCCAGTGGAAGCAGCAGCACAGATTTGAGGGAACGATGTTCTTCTCTTATTCTGAAATTTGAGGTGATTTGGCTGGATTGAAACGAGTCTGCTACATTCTCTTGATTTGAGAAGAGATAGTGATGGAGAAGATGATGATCGTAGATTTACAGACATTTTTGATTCAGAGAAAATGAGGAAGTGGAAATGGGGATGAAGAGTGACTGAAGGGATTAGTTATATTTATTGTTTGTATCGAATGGGATGGGAATCTAAATCGAAGTTATTCCACGTGATGCTTCATCAAATGTACTCCAAATGGTTTTGGATAGGCTTAAAGCCATCTTTTTTAAATGTCAGCATCATTTCGACGTGATCCAGGAACACAGTTTTCGATGAGGTATAGCGAGCGAGTGATTACCGGTAAAATTTGGGGTGTAAAAGAACTGCTCGGTGCCCGGAGCAGGGGTGTATCGTAGACGTAGAGTCTTGGTGTGGTGCTTGTCCGGCTTCACCTTTTTAATGTGGAAATTTAACTTGATTTTTTCTTATCATGGCCTTCTAATAGTCTGTTTAGCAACTTTGAGGACTAGGAAAGCAATTTTGTTTTTAAGAAGTTAGAAATAAAAATATTTTCTTCACAAAAATTTAAATTTTTTTATTTTTAGAAGTCGACGTGCATCTAAATTAATTTTTGGCTTTTTTGTTTCAAAAAGTCAAAAGAAAAAAAAGAACTTCTTAAATGGTATCAATAGAAGCGTTTTTGCTTCTAGAAAAATCATTTTCAGATGCCAGAAGCAAAGTAACGTGTTTGGAAATAAAGCAAAAATGCTTCTACTTCTCAAGCAATAGTTAATCCCAAAAATCGGAAGCCAATGCTTCAGAAAAAGTTGACTATTTTATTTATAGAAATGGTAGTCGTTTTAAAATTGCGTCACCAAACTAATTTCTGACTTTTAGTCGAAAATAACTTCTTACAAGCATTTTGCTTCTCCAAAAGTATACTTTTGACTTACGTTTAGACCAACATCGTGACACATTTTTGCAAATTTCCAATTAACAAATCCATGACTTTGTCCTCTAAATCTTAAGATAATTGACTTGATCCTCCACGGGATTATCTCGAATCGGACCAGAGATCGCCACCAGAATGTTTCTTGCACCCCTTCAGTGATGACCTTCGACAGTTGCATGCCAATTCCAAACTAAGGGCATAACCATTTCCATGTGTCCATGTATTACCAATGCATATGAGACTTGATACATTACATTACATTTGAAAATTGTTACAAATAAAGATTTGATTATAAAGTTCTTCAAAAAAGAAACTCAGAAAATCCGAACTTGTGATTATCAAACAAGTTACAGTATATAGTTTATTTCTTCAAAAATTCCCTATCAACCGCCGAACTAAACTACGCCAAAACAACACACTCACAAACCTTTTATATAGTGGGGCCCAAAGTGGACCCTGGTTCATATAGAACCATTGTTATTTCTTTTAGTTAAAAAGTCTATTTGAACCGCCGAAATAGACTACACGTTGTTTTTGTGTGGTTTAGACCCTCGGTCTGTTTAGAACCATTGTTCTTTTAGTTAAAAAGTTTAAAATAATATGGTAATTTACAAGATTTTATAAAAAAATAAATAAAATAAGAACGAGTACAAGAGGGCTAAACCAAGCATGACTAAATAAGGCAAGCAAAGCGCACGAATGACAAAATAAGGAAAGCAAATAGCAAGAACAATCTAAAAGTCATATTTCTTCTTTGAAGAATTCCTTATTGATTTTTTTACTACCTGTATTCTAGAAGATTCGCGAAGATTCAGCTTTGAAGATATTGATTTTTTACTGATTTTCTTCTTGGCGAATCAAGAAATAAATCTTAATAGGTTATGGAAAAAGATCTACACAAAGATGTGATTGTATATTACAGAAAAACGTTCGTGAAAACCTTGCAGAAATTCTACTACATGATTTTGATATAGCTAATTCACCACAGTTTCCGTTACCGGAAATATATAGTTCAATAGGTTACATCAAGATCGTGTGATGGAATTTCTGCAAGGACTCCATGACCATTTTTCTACAACCAAGCGATAAAATTCTTTTGATCGATCTTTTTCCATCCGATAGCAAGATTACTTCCTTGGTTCGCCAAGAAAAAATTCATCAAGAAACGTCAATATTATGCCGACAGAAAAATATGTATTTTTAGGTTACTGCAATCACATGAGTATATATAATTGAAAGTAACCCTAAAAGGATATACACATTCCAAAATAAGAAAAAGATTTCCGCGTATCGTAATTTTCTCATGCTTATATGCAATTGATCTTGAATATATCGTCTTAAATTTGCATTATCTTTTTCCTACGCAAAAGCCGGGGCACAGGCCCCCACCCGAACCCGGTCGGAGTCGTCATCTGTTTAGACGGTCTGCCAAGAAGAATTATTCTCCGATGACACCGCATTGTTGGACTAATGTAGCTGCTTTGCGGTGGATGTGCATTTGTGCCACTTGACCAGGAGCTAACTCATCTGCAACCGCACTTACACGAGACGTTAAATTTGATGGATGGCTTTCAAAAATAAATATACTATTTGTTAACTTTTTGTAAATCGGCCTTAAATTTGATTTATAAATTGACCTTTGACTTTCCGACTTACAGGCGCTTCCCAGAAGAACTAGAAGTGTTTATGCTTCTCATTGAAATAGAAGCAATGTTTTAAAACTCCGAAGCAAAAAATAAAAATTGCTTCAGAAAAATAAATTATTTTACTAATGTAAATTGTTCTAAAATTATGTGCCCAACTAATTTTTAACTTTTAGACGAAAAGTAACTTCACGGAAACAACTCTCGCTCAGAGTATACTTTTGACCAACTTTGGGACCAACATCCTGACACATTTTTGCAAATTGCCAACTGACTTACTAATGATACTCCCCTCCGTCTCTAAAAGATAGGCAAGTTTGGTTTTCACAAAAATTAAGAAAACCAATCATTATAGCCATTTTTTCATGTTTTTTCCTAATCTATCCTTGGTCCCCACCCATTTGTTATAAGAAAGATGGGAGAGAGAAGTGGTCCTCCTTTAATATTAAGAGAGAGAAGTGGTCCCTCTATGGGTATACTAGTAAAATCATAACATTTGACTTTCCACATACGGAAACAAGCTTATTTTTTTTGACATACCCAAATAAGGAAACTTGCCTATCTTTTAGAGACGGAGGGAGTATAACAAATCCATACTTTGTTCTCTAAACCTTAAGATAATTGACTTGATCCTCCGTTGCTTGAATCGAACCAGAGATCGCCACCGGAATGTTTCTTGCATCCCCTTCAATGATGACCTTTGACATTTGCAAAATGACTTGCCAATTCCAAACCAAGGGCATAAGCATTTCCATGTGTCCATTTATTACCAATGCATATCAGACTTAATACACTGCATTAGAAAATTGTTACAAATAAAGATTTGATTAAAAAGCTCTAAAAATACACACTGGTACAAAGTTTTCCCTTTTTGTGCTACAAAGAAGTGCGATTGTGCCGTTGTCGCCATCCTAATAAGCAAACACATGAAAAATTACTAAAGCCGTTGCAAACTTGCCAAGCAAGGCCATGAAAGAAACGGCACAAACTCTGTTGCTATTAGATTGAGCTGGTGCAGAAGGTGCTGCTTTGCTAGGTTGCGCTGAAGGCTCCGGAATTACCCGGATGTCAACCTTCTGCCCTCCTTCACAGTGGTCTGGGAAGCCACATATAAAATAGTAATGGCCTCTATTCTTGATGGTTATGGAGTCACTTCCACTACTATAAGTAACCACCGGGCGACTTCGGTTACACGTCCGATAGTCAGTGTGGTTAACTTCGATCACGTTGTGGTCTCCCGGAGTGTACTCAAAACCTTGAATCAACAAAATCAACCTATTAAAAATGAATTCACAAAAAAATTGCAAGCGACTAGCTGAGATTCAGAAAAATTTACTCACGGATAATATCTCCGACATCGAAAGTCTTAGAAGAAGACCATGTATGGTAATCAAAGTTGCCTACTGAAGTCCATCCAGCGTCATCTCCAACCTTATAGACATTTCCAAGTATTGTAGAAACATGAAAAGCAGCACATAAGAAAATCACAATAAGACCTTTCTCAATAAATTCCATGGCCATACTGTGATTCAAATCTTAGAGAAATCAGCTCGTAGTTTGCTACAAATACTCGTAAGGCGAATTCATGCGTCGTGTCATTCGTCTGTTTTATTAGCTTTTGCCAGTTCCATTATCACAAGTTCGGATTTTTCCAAGTTTTTTCGTTAGTATATGCATGAAAGAGACTTCTTTCGGAAACCCCAATGCCGCTGCATTGTCTGACTAATGTAGCTGCTGCACTGCCTGTGCGCCACTTGACCAGGGGCTAACACACGGGCCACGGCCACTTCATACGCAGCCGCTATGGTACATATATATAGTCAGTTCCAAAAGAAAAAAGATGAGTTTTTGATTATTATATATCCTCTGTTGAGAACAGAGCAAAACAAAAACCAAACCAAGAAAAAGAAAATCATCCATCTTCTTCTCCTTCTCCTCATCTTTTCAAGAAGATCAATATGAGTAAGTTATCATGGATTGGTGTCAAGAAAAGCTCTCGACTTTTCAAAGATTTCCACGAAGAATGGATTACAACCTTAAAGAATACTCTGCTCCCATTACTAAGTCGTTCAATAATGGTTTCTCCACCAAAATTACTCTCAACTCATGTCCAGATGTTCCACCACCATTTCCAAACCTATTACCAAACCCTAGATCTTGCTGCTTCTGAAGATGTTTCTCAACTTCTTTTCCCAACTTGGCATAATTCAATACAAAAACCCTTTCTCTGGTTTGGTGATTTTCATCCTAGTATCTTCACAAATCTCTTAAGATCATTACTCAATAACGACGATGATGATGATGAAGATGAAGATGGGGTTACAGAAAAATCTGCAGATTACCCACTTGTTTGGAAATACCCATCAAAGAATTTGATAAGTAAAGTTGAAGAAATGGAATGTGGGTTAAGATTGATTCTTCCTGGGATTATGAATCGGTATAGGGTATTACAATCTGGGTTTATTGATAAAGTTGGGTATGATTGGATTCATTCTACAGGGAAGAATGAAATCTTGAAAGCAATTAGTGGTGATGTATGTGTTCAGATGGATGAATTAGTAAGTGTGTTTTTAGATGCTAACAGATTAAGAAGAAGTATTTTAATGGAGATTATTAGTGCTACAGATGTTTATCAATCTGCTCTTTATCTTCAAGGACTTGCTCAGTTCTTTTTAGGGTTCAGTGATGTTGAATTGGTCAAGGAATTTGAACAATGCAAGGTCCCATTAACACTAATTATTCGATGATTGATCTCCATCAGTTCTGCATAGGATTGTTCATGTTCTTGCAGCAGCAGAAGCAGTAAGGAGGAATGTTATGCAACTCAGATTTTGCTAGTCTTTTATGTTCTTGTAAATTTCAGTTTGTGTCTTAAGATATTGGTTTTTTGTGGTTCCTTGATTGAACCTTATTTGCTGCTACTGTTGTCATAGTTGTTGAATGTTTAGAGCAATGAGTAAAAAAAATTGCACATTGCACCACCTGCTGATCGATACCGGAAGAATTGAAGATCGGGTACCAGAAAGATCATTCTGTAGCTACATTGTATTGATAGATGTAAATGTAGCCAGGTTACTGATTCAACAACAGGGTTTTAACTAGCTGTAATTCATAATCAAAATGTACCTTTTTTTATTGCATCAAACTCATCTCTGCAGTCTACACTCTAACTGCATCATAAAAGTGAATTCTTTCGCAGAAAACCCAGGTTTGAGACAGTCACAGCACAATTTGGAAACCAAATCAAGAAAATGGGAAAAACCTCTGACCATTTGAAGGTAGACTAAACTAGACTGTCACACTACTTCTAGACCAAATTTGTGATCATTATTTTGAGGCAAAACATGTTGCTATATATACAAAATCTTAAGATGTTTAGGGCTATGTATGTATAGTGATTACAAATCACATTTGAAGTAGATTATTTACAGTGACAGCGACAGAGTTTGTACGCTGCAAGTCCTGCGCAAAAAATGTACAAGTCAATGAGATATCACAAACTAAAAAAGAGTATTTACTTTATTCCTATAAATAATAGTCGACTAATATTACCCTGAAAAATTATTTCACTGGGAATATGGGGGAAGCACTTCCCTGACAGTCTCCGCCATGGCAAGTATAGCCGACATGTTATCATTCACGGAATGAGTGGGATTCCTGAAGCGCAAACCACCAATATGTCCATTATAGCCTAAAGCAGCAGCAGCTTGGGGAGGAAGAATAGAAGAGCCGGATGCAGCCTGGGGATGTGGCGTAGGCCAAAGACCCCATGCAGCATCTTCAATGGCAGTCTGGGCATAGGTTTCACCCACAGATGCTAAATGTCTCATCATCATCTGGACTCTGCCTAACCCAACTGATCTCACTGCAGTACTTGATGGACCAGCACCGTCGGAACCCTGGTTTGGCCAAGGTTGTCCCCAATTTGGTTCCAACCCCACTCTACAGAAATTTTAAAAAATAAGGAGAAAAAAATATAATAAATTAACAGAGACAGCAAAGAGGTTAACAGAAGTGGCTGAGCCACAGAAGAAAATGAGGACAACAGAAGCATGGAAACGAACCTCCACGGGATACCATCCAGGAGGAGCTCTGCGGTTGGTTAGGAAATGTTCCTGCAGGCGGGACACGGTCTGGTGCATTTTGTGTGTCCAATCCATAACCTATTTGACGGGCAAGATGTTCATTATTCAAGGCTTCCTCAGTACGGGAGTGAGTACTGTTTTCACGTGCGCCTGGAAATAGTGATCTTCGACATGTAGGACATGAATAAACCTCGTTCGTACCCTGATCTAACCTGTGTTTTAACACACCTTTCAAAATGAGATAATGAGATGAGCGATAATAAAATTTTACAGCATAGGCTAAGTGCAAAAGGACCAAGAACTACAGGACCCAAAAGGTGAATGGTCGACTTTCCATTTACATCATCAACCGACAACCATACATGAGATGCAGTGGCGGATCTAGGATGTTGGTCCGGAGGGGGCAAAAAACAATTGTTGAGTTCATGGGAGCAAATTAACTTGGGATAAAATAAAAAAGAATAGTTTGTTAAGACCTATATTAGGCTTGGGAGAGAGGTTAAAACGTATGGGGCTCAGCTGCCATTAAGGGGCAACTGACCCCCCACAGCCCTAGTTGGCTCTGCCCTTGATATCGTGGCCAGAATTTTGTTGGCACTTTATGTGATAGTTCAATTCAGTAACCATACATCCAAATAAGATATTGGCAAAACAGATTGTATCGATCAAAAAAAAAAGAACAGAGTTATGCAGATTTTAGCCTTTCACGTCAAAAGCCATTTAGAGTCTTGAAAAGAGAACAAATCAAAGCCTAAAGATAAAAATCGATGATTGTAAAGCGTACCATGATCTCAGGCATGCAAGATGGAAAAGATGATTACAGGATAGTTTCGCCCTTTGCCATTGGTTCCTATGATTTCACATATCCATCAGTTCTGGAGGACCTTTGTAAGAGTAAAATCAACAAAAAGGGTATGGGAAACTAAGCTTACCCTGCAAATGGCACATTCATCATCATATGCTTGCAACTCTTCAGATGTCGCATCAGGAAGTGCCCCATGAAGAGAACTAAGAGCTAATCTCAGCTTAACAAATCCTTTGATCCTCTTTTATAACTGCACTTAGCAGAGCCTGTTTATATGTAAATTAAATAGCTAAGTAGGAGGAATTAAGCACAGGGGTAACACAGAAAATTTCAGATCAGATACATTATAACAATGGATGAAAGCATTTACGCGTATGTTTAGGAAAATGACTGCATCAATTAGATGGAAGCATGCCGTGAAGCCACCAGATATGCAAGTAATGACCGAGAGCCATCAACCAGGTCATTATGTCTAGGATAAAACAAAGTTCGAACAAGAAGGCCCTTCCATTCCAATAAAGAACCTACAAAAAGACACTTCATTAGAAAGGAAGCGAGATCACCACCAAAAAATTTAGGAACCCTATAAATCTGAATGTTAATTGTGTAGGTCCAACATCTCAACAAACTAAAAATTTTGCTAGAGAGCAATGCAACTGTATCAAGTGTTACTATATTAACCTACACCATTGCAAGAAAATGATATTTCAAGATTTCATCTGAATATCCAGGCCCCAAATGTAAGGTCTAAAGTTCCAGAACACTCTGGTTTTGTGGTCCCTGGTTCTGTTTTACGGTCCCTGGTTCTGTTTTGCATGCATATCTCAGTCTGTACCAACAAGTAGAAATACCATTGCCTACACTATTTTGGTTACTAGTATGGTTGAACATTTTCACCCCCGGGTTCTGATGTATCTTAACCAGTGACAAGCCATACCTAAACCAGTTGAACCAGACATAAAAGAACCCTATAGATTTTAATTTAGAACTTACATAAGAAAAAAGAGGTTAGAGACTTGAGAGATAAGATCCTTGGGTCAAAAAAAAAAGGACCAAGCCTTAACATTGTTAACAACCACTCCTTGTGCAAGAATACATGTGCACCACATGTCAGAACACTGAAATTACACAAATACCTGCCACCGATCTGCTAAAGAGCAGGGAGCTTTGGCAATCTGTGTTGCTTTCTACTGAATGTCGTTGCCACATATCAAGGAGCTGAAACCCGTGCACCATCACCGCCTACAGAAATTTGCATAGAAAGAATATCACCAATCTAAGTTTAAACTCCTGAACATGAACAGTTTTAATAGTTAAGCTAAGCTTCTGCATCAGGAATGTAAAAGAAACTGGAATTTGCTTGGAGAAGTACCTGTACAGTCTCAAAAGCAATACTGAGAGGTTCAAAGAATAACAGCAAAAACATAGTTGAGCCCAGTGATTTATATATTATGATACAGAGTCTTAACCTGTAGGCATAAAATTCAAGTAGAGACAGCTCAAAGTTCATACCAACTCTAAATACGTGTATCCAGATAAAGGACTGAACAACTTCAGAAGTTTTTAGCAGATGGGGATAGACCTGCACAGTACACTGATAATTAACTGTCATGCAAATAAATAATATTAACAGTTCTTCGTGGTACAACAGCAGATCACTGCCATCACTAATACAATCCTCATAACATCATAAACAACATAAGAAAATCGTGCATGCTCATATTTTCGAAAGGCCACAGTCTTAGATATTCCTCTTTAACAAGACTTTCAATAATAGTCTGATCAATCATTGCTGGTTAATTTTATTGTTTTATGCTTTTTTAGAGTAAATTGATGTACGTATTCAGAGAAAGAGGTAAATACACACCCTACATTATTAAAATGCTAAAGAACTTGTCTAACACTTCATAGAGCATATAAAAATTAGGCCTTTACCAAGTTGTTCTAGGAGCATTGATTGTGTGATCATGCATAACTAAATTATTTATAGATGACACATTTATGTCAAACAGAAGCAATAAAAGCAAGGAAACTCCTGAACAGTACTATGAATAAATGGAAATTCTGTCAAGAAGGCAGTAGGAATATACCAGAAGACATCGGTAGGATAGTACCAGCAGCAGAACAGAAAGACACGAAGTATGTCCATGGTGTTGCAGAAGGAGATGCATTCAGCCGTTCAGACGGTCTCTACCCAGTGCCTGGACATCTGTGGAAAAGTACCAGCAATTTAGGGGTGAATTAGAAGATAGAGATTTGTACATTTATTGTACAGACAACACTTGCACTTTTACATGTTTGTTACCTTCAAGGTACAGAGAACTGTCAACCAAGTTGACCATAATGCTGCTTGGGAAACAGTGGGTGGTACAATCAAAGGAAGAAATGCCCCCTATCACATAAACATATCAACAACTATTCGTTAATAGACTATTGGAACCTATTTGAATCAACAAAAAATATTGTCCACGGACAAGATTCTACAAGATTTCGATATGAGTTTCATTTATAGCCTACCCCCACTTGTTTGAGACTAAAGGCTTGGTTGTTGGTACAAGATTCAATAAGATAGCATAACCTACTTTTTTATACTTCCGATCTAAAATTGCTAAACAGCAGCACAGGACACAGATTGGGCTACCATGAAATACTGTTGATACCATTTCTGTATTCACCTTTTTGAAGCTTCGTAGCCATGTAGGGTTTTTTCCTTCCCCGAAATGAGGAATTTATGGCATCGTTAATATCCATGGAGTCGCAATGCAAATATTGGAACGGTATTAATAAAGCGCCAATAAATAACACAGAAGTATTTCAAGATCTTCCAAGATAGACATCGATTCTAACAGTTGCCATCATTATTCCTTTAACTGAGAAGGTAAACTAAACACTGAAAAGCATGTCGTAAAACCTACTCTCCTTGCCTCTTTGACAATCTAGAACTTCACCCTAGTTAATTATTTCTGGAGTTAGCGGGACACCCAGAGGTTTTACCCACCATGAACATGAGATAAAGTGACAGACCAAAATCCCAGAGAATGATGATGACGAATCCTTAAACTAGTAACAAATCCCAGATACGATGTAATGAACGACGGCAAAAAATATGCCTGCACTATCCCTCCTTCACTTGAAAAGTGTGGCACTCTTATTAAGTATATATAGTATATCTAAATTACTCCTGTGACAAGGTACTGAGCTGGCCTGGTCAAGTTCTTCCCAAGTCCACATTGATTTAACATGGAATGCCTTTACAGACAGCATGTGACTCCTAACCTTTGCCATAAAACGATAACTTGTTATATAGATCATTGTTGATTGAGAAACAACAGTCCTATGCTACTAAGAACTATCAATAACAATGCCCCATAACAAGATCAAAATAAACAAAGACAATATAAATCCTGATACACTACAACTTGCCTGTTGCCTGAGAACCAAAACTAATCAACTTAACAAGATTACCTTGTATATAATGTAATTTACACCCGTTCCACTACTTTTCGCGTCTCGGTTGGGTGCAGCTGGACAAAAAAATAGCCTGCACATCACAAAGCAAGAATAGTATTAACTATTTAAACTTGGTTTCATCAATGGATGTTGTTCATTTTTCTTCAAAAGCAATACCAATACAAAACTACCAACAAAAATGAGTGGCAATCATTTTACCTTGAGACACAAAATGAGTAGAACGTACAGATTGATCACGAAATTCACCAACAGTGCAATTATAACATTGGATCCCAATAGTAGGTCAAGTGCATGGTGTATTCTCAGAATGTATATAATTCTCCATAATTAAACCATCTAATTTGAACTTGTCTAGTAAAGATATGTCCACACTGCCAGCCCTAAGAAACTCCCAACTGTACACACCACTGAAACAGATATGTAACTAATACCCATTCCGAATAGTAATAATTTACACCTCCACCTCCTCTAGGACAACAATTGCACCGCCTCTCCGGCAGTCTCATCACAGCCGATAATCAATCATTATTATCAAAATCGACCCTAGGATATCAGAGAATTGGTGAAATTGATCAGCCAAATCTATCCGACGCCACCTTCAATTATAAAAATTAAGAAAATTTGAGAATGAAAGTAGATCGATGATGAGAAATGAACCTCTAATTTGAGATGAGATGGAGAAAGATTAGACGTCGGTGAAAGTTGATGACGTCTTGTCCTTTCATGGATTCATGTAGCAGCAGCAGAGAGATAGAGTCAGAGAGAGAAGAAGAAGAAGAAGATTAGGTCAAATTTGCGGGGGACGAAGAAGAAGATTAAAGGATTGGACTATTCTTCGTATTTTTTTGACCTTTTAGTCGTATCGTATGTACCAAATGGCCTGTACTGTAGTATG
>JAJJWW010004863.1:0-103612 GCA_023531295.1 Papaver armeniacum
TAAGTGAACAATCATTAGGGCGGGAGGGATAGTTATGCCTCTGAAATCTATGATGCGATCTCCTTGGTGCAAGACAACCTAGTTTGAGGGAACTTGAGAGAAGGTTCTATCAATTGATCGATGAAGGCCTAGCATCGGATGAAGAAATTTTTGAAGCTAAAAGAGCTTTAAGAATAGAGCGTGAAAAACGTTATTATATGGGTTATGATGATGATTATGAACCTTATGAAAATTATTGTAACAAGGATAAAGTTATTCCAACTCGGATCATAATAACGATCCTTCACCTATTCAAAAGGAGGATATTGGGTTGTGACTTACCTATTGTTGTAAACGACAGTAACACCCTCACAAGAAGATCTTACAATTTATACAGATGAAAATCATTTTAGTGAATGGCCGATTCCGATGATGAGAATGTTGAAGAGATGATACTAGAGGATGAAACCAAATTTATTGATTTTGTGGAAGACCCAATTGAACTTGCCAATGATTATAATGATGCCAAGACTTTGGTTAAGGTAGAAAACGACGAAGAATGGTTGCAATGTTTAATAGAGGACCACGATACAACAAGAGGTAAGTAATTCACTTGAATTTTTTAAGGATGAAGAGGATTCTATAATACAAGAGATTGTGCAAGGTTTGTCTAACCCTTTGCATATTGATTCTTCTCCTTTACCTCTTATTGGTTTGAATGTATGTGCTTGAAAGTATTTTTGGATGATTTTGTTTCTAAATACCCACCATTGGAAACACTTGATGCTAACACCATGCAGGTTTGCCAAGAGGAATACATGGAAGTTCCCAAATTCTATGTTCTTTATACACTTACGAGTGTGGACAGAGAATAAGTGTGGGGAAATTTCTATCGAGCGATAATTTCACTATTGTTTTCTTGTGCTAATATTTGTATGGAGTTATTGTTTGCAAAACAGGTATTATGGTGGATCCTCAAATTTTCCGATTGTTAGTATATGGGGAATGAATCATGCAAGAGCTAAGTCGGGTCGCGTCGACTTTAAAACAAGCGCTTAATGGGAGGCAACCCATCGGTTTTGTATTTCTTATCCTTTTGCTTTTTTGTTATTTCTTTTTCTTGTTTCTTATCATGTTAAAATTTCCCACCTTGACTATACTAGGAGGATTCAATTACATTGAGGACAATGTAAGGTTTAAGTGTGGGGAGTGGTTAAGCATGTATTTTAAAAAAAAAATTACAAGAAAAATTAAATTTTTTTAAAAAAAAAAAAAAAAAGTTTTACATAAAACTTCCAACTTTTAAAGATTTTAGGAGTCACTAGCATACTTCTAGGTATGTTTTACATAGAGATTTTGACCGACATAATTGAACTTGGAAATGTTAGAGAATTACATTCGGATTTCTTGCTTGTTTGAGTGTTAAATAATGGATTTAATCATGCTGGTGATGCGAATTTGGTGCGGGGAGAAATGCGTTATTAGAGGTTGCTTCGATCAATCATTAGTGGAGACTACCCGTATTCATATCATGAGAGGCACCAACCAGAAATTTTCCATCTACTAAAGAGCTTCTTTTGAGTGTGTGTCACCGTAAGTTAATTCCGGGTAGAATGGTGAGCTACCCAACCTCCCACCAATAGAAGCACTACTCTTTGATCTCTTGAGTGCTAATTTTGTCAATCATGAGGGTGACGTCCATAGATGAAAGCCTCCTTCTTGTAGTTCGATTTGCAGTTAGCACCATTCTCTCTCTCGACAACAACGGATCCATAGAAACACATCTCATCATCAACAAGGAGCGACATCAAAATCTACAAGGAAAGTTGGAAAAGTTTAAGGTTTACAAGCAACGGAACGAGAAAAAAGAGCAAATTTCAAATTCAAGTAAAGCAACATACAAATGAGCGGAATTCACATATATGTTGAGGACTTACAATACAATGAGGTAATTTTATATCTAAGTATGAAGACTTATTCATGAAAGCAAAGAAAATCAAAAGGTGAGAATTTTTGAAGTTTATGATTTCAAGACGATACAAGTTGTGAAGAATCAAGCGGTAAAATACTTCTCCCACGGCCATGGTTTATTTTGTATTTAATTTCTCTTGTTTAAAAAAAAAAAAAAAAAAAGAAAAAAAAAAAAAAAAGAAAAAAAAAAATAAAAATAAGAGAAATATTTGTATTATTTTTATAAGCCGTGGGAAAGGAAAATTTATAAGGAAGTTTCAAGCGACAAGGATTTTAAGGTAAAAAGAGTTACAAATTGTCAAGGATTTATGAAATTCGAGGGTTTATCATCAATAGTTGAAGCCAGAAGACGAAGACCATGAAGATCAAGACGAGGAGCGGAAGACGTTTCTATGGGATGCAGTGAGAGTGGTGTTATCATAATTGGCGATCGGATGTGAAGGTGAGTAAGTAATCTCATCCTCGATAATAATGGTTGATTTCCTTTCTTAGAGATCGTCAGAAAAAATGGTTTTCAAAATGTTAAAAGATGTGGGTTTTTAAAAATATTTCGGAAGTTGTCCTTCCCACCATTCAACGTGTTGCAGGATTTCTCTCTTCATTCCTACACTGCACACATGTGAGAACCATAAAAAAGCCGTCTTTTTGAGTGCAATTATCATAAAATCCCTTTTTGGTGAGGCGGAAGTCGAGGCGAAATGCTTATTGATCGTTTCTCAAACACGCGTTCTCTCATTATGGTGTGGTTATTTCTCACTCAACATTTAAGAATGAGAATATGTTCTTTAGTATTTCTAACTTCGTATTACTAGCATGCGAAATTCTATGTCCTCATAACTCTTTGGATGCTTGGGACGCTTGGAACGCTTTGAAGTTGTGAGTTTTTAGTTTGATTTGCTCGAGGACTAGCAAAGTCTAAGTGTGGGGGAATCTGATAGGTGTAGAATACACCTAATTTACTATCTAGTAGTTTATGCTTTCTTTGCTATTTTTCTTGTAAATTATGTATTTTACGCTTGTTTTGAGTTTTATAGCTACTATGGAGTCACACGGAGGAGAAAGAAGAAGAAATCACCCAATTTGAGCCAAAAGGGCAAAAAGGTCATTTTACAGGCATGTGCTATGCTGGAGCTCAATCGAGGTTGAGGGACTGCCAACTTGGTTAGCCTCTATCGGAAGTGACCACTCATTAAAAGCACCCAGTCTGGGGGTGGACTTATCCGGGGGTGTACCAGATCCAACCCACAACCCTACATGAGAGAATTCCTCTCATTCATCACATTTCCCATTTCTCTGAAATTGAGAGAGAAAAGCAGAGTTTACTGCCGAGACCAAATCGAAAATTAGGCAAAGAAATTGAGAGATTGAGGAGCTGATTTTGAGAGATAAAGAGGATGATGGCTGCTGCCATGAATAGCAGACGAAGAATAATGACAAGGGTTCGTTTTGATGTTGTCGGAGAAAAAGGGGATCTGAGGAATGTGACTGTGGTTGAATCTAAAATGGGTAGCTGTGTTGATCGAGAATGAACACGAGATCGAGAATAATGATGGGTTTAATTCGAACTAGAATTTGATTCGAGGTTGGGTTCAAGTTTGCGGATCGAGAAGCTTTTTCTGGTGGTTGAAATCATTTGAGCATGGGTCTCGTTAATTGAAATGGGCTTTGTTCAATTGAGATAGGAGAGATCGAATTGATGGGATTCTGCTGATGCTAAAGATGGGTTTGATTTGGAGGTGAGTCAATCGATGCTGCTGTCGATTCAGTGAAAGAATGGAGTGTTGGTGGTGCTGTGTTTGAACCTGGAGCAGCTTGAAGATGAAAAGAAGTAATGGGTTTTGTAGAGAAGACGAGGAAAGAAACGAGCCAGAGATTGTGCGGTAGTTTTGAGTCAGTGAGATGGAGATAGGAAGGAGAAGACGATCTTTACAAAATGTTATTTCCGACCTAAGAAGCAACAAGGATGGGTTTTTGTTGGTGGTTCGATTCAGGAAGAACATTTGTTCGTTGTGGCTGTCGATTTGGGAAATGAAGAACAAAGCAGCAAGGCAATTGTGTTGAGTGAATTGAAGTAGATGTATGTTAGGATGAATTTGTCACAGGGATGGAGCTGAATGAGGCCCGAAATTGGCGCGGAAGACTATAAACGAATAGAACTCGGCCGGTTTTGTCGCTCCGGCGAGTTGACTCGGTGAGTCCGAGGAGGCGATCCGACGAACTCGATTCTTCCTCGCAACTCAGGTGAGTAAGACCAAGGTAAGATCTCGACTCGCGTGGCTGACTCCTCTCCGACTTGACCGGCTCGACTAACGGTTGGCTGACGGTTGACCACTTTGACCGGTTAGTCCTAACGGAGGACCCGACGGAATATTCCGTCGAATATTCCCTGACGGAGAAATTTTCCAGTGGCCAGCGACGACTTATTCCGGCCTGGATTCGGCCACAATCCCGATTTCTAGGCGAGCCAAAAATTCCAGAATTTTCTATGGACTTCTCTCGTGGGTGTGAAGACTTGGGCTTGGAATTGGATGGAGAATTGGACTCAAATTTGGAAAGAGAAGATGGAAGAGTTGAGAAAAGCTTGGATTTGGAAATTGAATTTCAAAAGAAAAAGGATTCTATTCCTTAGAAGATTTGGAGAATATTGAAGCCTATAAATAGAGAAGTTTACTACAACTTCTAGACAACTTCTACACATCTCTCTACACACACAATTCTTTTCTTTTCTTATTCTTTGTGTGAACTCTTTAACATGAGTAGCTAATTTTATTGATTGAGGATGAATTCCTAGTTCTTAACATATGATTTAAGTTTTTGTTTTCAATTCTATCTTGAAGTTTTTCACATGATTATCGTTTGTTTTTACTAATAGGAATGATCTTAAAGACATTCATGATTGATTGATAGATTGTTTAGAATGCATGCTAAATTGATTTGTTAGTTTGATCTAAAGCTAGTGAAAGTTAGGAGATAAGTAATCGTTTCTCGACTCTTTACATAAGTAGCAAACACGAGACCTTGCGGAGGGATTTCGTGGAGCAATTGTGTGTGAAAACAACGTTAGCAAGTAGACCTTGATCTAAGAGTCTAACTACTAATATTAACCTAATAAGTTCATAAATTTTAATGCGTTTATTTAAATTACATCTAGAGTGAGCTACTACTAGGTGGTTTGGTAAATAGAATCCGGTAGTCGAGAACTTCGTGTCCGGTGATACAAGGGATTTAGGGGTGTTGATGGTGGATTTTCGTTTAAGGTTATATTTGTAAAAACCGGGGAAAATCATGCGGCGACATCTTGTAAAAGATAAAGCCATTTATAAGTGTTGGATACTCCTCACTTGATTCACCAAGAATGGAACTTGTAGCAACGGTCCCATTCACGTGAATTTCATATCGACCTTGTATTTCCTGTACTCATTATCGGTGTGGCATGACGGTCGAGTGTTACTCTTACTGAGTAACACGAACCTCCAAGCACTATAATGAATCCATGTACAAAATACCCGTACGGCTGATTCTCGGTGTGTTATACTAGCCCGAGCCCTCTCGGTGTGTTATACTAGCCCGATTGAGCCCTCTCGGTGTGTTATACTAGCTCAGATTGAGCATCCGGATTTGATCGTATCGGTCTCGGATATGATCCGATCACGAGTCATCCAACTCACAAGCATGATTGGATGACCACGGATCAATTCCATCACCCCTAAGCGGGTATGGAATACACACGGCCTTAGCTTGCCGAGATATGATACGATCGCGATCATCCAACTCCACAAGCATGATTGGATGACCACGGATCAATTCCATCACCCCAAGCATGGTATGGAATACCCACGGCCTTAGCTTGCCGGATATGATCGATCGCAGTCATCCGACTCCACAAGCATGATTGGATGACCACGAGATCAATTCCATCACCCCTAGCGGGTATGGAATACACACGGCCGACCCCGCATGGTCGACCATTGGCCTTTGCTTGCCAAGAAACCAGTCCATACCAAGCATTATGGGCGGAAAACCTAAATTAGGGTTTGCGGCATATTACATGTGCCTGCAAGCAGTCCTCAACCATCCATCTTCGCAGGTATAGATGGAGGGTGTAGATGCGGACTCAAAGGGCCGGAGCATGTCGACGCAATCACCATGTGACCGCTTACACACGTGACCGATCGGTCGAAACCAACCATGATTGGTTACTGACACATTCGTCCACTTTGAAATAGCGTGGTCGCACGGCTTTGAAAGCCCTAATGGGGTTCAAAGCCATCACGCGCGTCCATCTTCTCCGGCACGAATGGAGGGTCACAGATTAGATTAAGCGGGTCGGGTCATGCCAGGCCATGACCACCGTGGGCCCATCTACCTCTTCATGCGGTCGGCCAGGCATATCATGCCGGCCAACTCCAAAACGCCCGCTCAAACTTGCGTGGTCGCACCTCCCAAATTGCAAATCGATCTCGACCACTCAACTTCACCGGACGAGTTGGGTGGCTTAGATCACGTTTTCATGGGACGGTGAGACATGAGCGTGAACATCGGCCTACCATCTTCACGCCAAACCAGACGGCCAAGGCCAGGCCAAGCTAGGTCGTCTTGGAAAACGCGGCGGAAAAGAGTGTGGCGCGCGGCTTCTTGCGGTATCAAACTCTATCGCAAAATCGATCTCGACCACTCCTCTTTACGGTCAAATTGAGTGGCCCGGATCGCGCTTTCATGAGGGAACGGAATACGAGCGCCTACACCATCATGCCGTCAACACGCATGTATGGTCGGTCCTCTCAAAATCCTTCCCATGCTTGGTTTCGACCAAGTGAAGAGTGATGCTTGCGCCTCTTTAAAAACCCTAATTTCATCAACGGTCGCAGATGAGTGTCTCAAATATCATCTCATCCAGTGTCGACTTCACGAGCTTGGTTATACAACCCACGGTCGGAGTTGATTGGTTGAGTGAGGCGTCATTACCCATCACTTTACCACACCGTAATGCGATACTGTGCATAAAATACACACGATACTTCACAAGTATCGACTTTACGAGTGTTTCAGCTTATTCAATTCAGCATTACATGCTATCTTTCGTGGATCCACATCCATTCCGCATATCAATTGCGTCACAAATCAGATACATATCGTACGTCCGCGGTTTACAAGCCAGGCAACAGTAACGCGCTATCACAAGAACGCATAGGAAAGTCATGGGCGGTTAGAGATGAACAGGAGGCGGGGTAAGACTCGTGTATCACCGACACACAACTCCACTACTCCATCATTCCACTACCTCCACTTCCCACGAGAAACGGAATGATATTTCACTGGGTTTGTATAAATAGGTTCTCCTGCCCTATTTCAACAAAAGAGGGAATAACGGGAGAACAACACAAGTTCAACATGTAAAAACCAAGTGTTAATACAAAACCGTATTCAAACACCTGAGCTCACAACAACCGTAAGCTTGCTCATCTTTCTGTCACAAGTCATAAGCAAGCCAACACCTTCACAATCTCAACACCTTCTTCGCCTTCCCCTCCCTAAGATCAACTGCATCTCCTTCACTTTGTGACCGAAACAAGTCCGAAACGCCATTTTTGTTTAGCCGACTTGCAATGCATTGATCTTCACCCATAAGCACTCACCGCGCATTTGTTGAAGGTTTAGATTCATTCCTCATCCACACCCCAAATTACCAAATTCTGCAGGAAGCCACCCATCAACAATTACACTACAGTGGAGGTTGATCTATCAAGGTAAAATTGAATTCTCAATTTCTTCGGTTTTCGCTCACGATGCATCCTCATCGTGAAAACCACAGCGGTTCAGAGCATCACTCATGGAAGTGTAAACAGTGAACGTCGGAGGATGTCTGGCAAACAAGCCGGTATCACTCGTAAGATGAGCTGCAGACATTTCGCTTTGAATGACATAGCAAAAGACAATTACAAGAAGGATCGGCAGGCATCTACTCAAGCAAAGGTAAAGAAATGGCCGAATCCTTAGTCAGAGTCACACCTTTACCGGTGGAGAGTAAAAGAGCGCAGAATCAAGCAGTGACCCATGGAAGATGAACAACATGGTCCCACAACAATGGAAACTCGGCGTAACTCCACAGAGAGGAGACTTATCCGTAATGCTACGATGTCTCGCGATAAAGAAGGGGAACCTCCGAACTTACGGAGCTCGCAGAGGATTTATACCTCAAAGCTCTTGCCAAGCCCTAAGATCGTCTAATCTCAAGGCTTACCTTCCAACCAATCAAGAAATGCTTTGAGGAAGGAGAAATCAATCAAGAAATGGCCTGGCAGAGGATGGGAGCGTTCAACTGGTTTACTCAGCAGTGATATTATGACACCTTCTACATCTCTACTTAGAAGACAATCCACATGATGGCGCCGCAAGTCTTCCAACTTCATCTCCTCGCTCCATATCAAAGCCACTGTGGAGACATCGCAACGCCCGCTAACGCAGGAAAAGCTGGACACAAGGTACTTACATTTCCGCTTCCCAATGAAGAAGATTCTCGAGCTACCGGAGACGTGGGTACTTAAACGGAGAGATAAAGCTACCCCCGATACGGCGCCCACCATCGTCAAGGAGTAATGGACCAGGTACTCGCATTACCACTGGGTCCTTCATCACCCCACCAAAGGGAGTGCAACGCTTGAAGCATTGTTCAGAGAAGCTTGGCCTGCAGGGATAGCTTCTGAGAAGTTAGTGCGAGGATTTTCGAGAGGCTACTCCGGTTTGATACAAATGAGGCTTCAAAAGCAAGTAAGTTCTACTCAACAATTTTGCAAGAAAGATAGTTTAGAATTCACTGGGACTTAGCATCCTACACGTGGAGAAAGAGGCTCGCAATCAAACACCATGTCTGCTTCATCTTATGCTTTCCTTTCACACAACGTTTGCAACTTCATGTGACATGTGCAATCATTCATGACCAAGATGCAAAAACTTAAATAACCTCTTCGTAAAAAAATCATTCACCAAACTATCTCAAAATGAACCAATTCAATTACCTATTAATTCAAAACCGGTAGTCAAAGGAACTCACTATCACTCAAAAACAAGAACATCTAAAGGACAAGTAGGTAGATACGATCCTTCAAGGGAAGTCCTTCGAAGAACAACTCGCATTTCTGGGCAAGAGAGACTTTCATCCTTTGAAGTACAACCCGTCTGCCTGGGCCTCCTTAGACGACTTTTCAACCTCTTCTCTCGCGAGTAACACAAAGATACGTGCAAGGGCTCCGCCCTATAATTTCTCGGGAGCTACCGCGGTCAATACACCTTATGCAAATGGCCACTTCTACCACCTATGCAGAGACAGGAGATGTTCCAAGAAGTGTAACACCTCCCGTCACTGTGAGTCAGAGAGTGTAAAATCCCGACAACTCTTTTAACGCCTCCAAGGAGTCACTGAAAGAACAACCTTCACTCCTGCATCAGGACGAGGAGCCGGAGGGACGAGAGGAGGACCACCATCCATTACCATTTCAGACTTGATGGAGAAGCAGGAAGTTCTTGCTAAGACTCAAACGGATATGGCCGCAACTCAGAAAGAGGTCAACGCATTTACTACGAAACCGTAGACCAAGTGGATTAGGAAGCGCATCTCTAGTGGAAAGCTTGTGAACTTTGCACCTCTCAAAGAATCAACGTGCAGAGATGTTTCGTAATTAATAAAATAGCTCGACGTACAATTGACTCCTTCCACGCCCGTAAGTCTTAATCGCATCGTGAAAGCACTCGTAAATAATGTTACATTTACGTAAGACGACATGATGGCGTAAAAAGATCACGACCGCCCTACATGTTACCGCACACATCAAGGGTTCGCAGTTCGTGAGGGCCTCGCCGACACAGAGCATCTTCCAATGTGATTTTCTCAAGACTCTCAGACGGCCAAGGTTAGCCCATGCAAGATTGTGCGCATCCCACCACAATGACCGACTTCGAAGGAAACCAGACCAGCACATACGGTGAAGCTTCAACCCATACTCACACCAAAAGGGGACGCACTGAAGCAAGACGATTAGAAGGGGAAGACAATATACATGCTGTCGCCGCTGTTAGCATTAGCAGGAGAGACCGACACCCGCCCTCCGCCCAATGGAATGCTCCAAAAGCGATTCTCCTCTACCGAACATCGACATGTTAGTAGATGCAACCAGCGGACACGAGCATGTTCTCCTCCATGGATGGATGTAGCGCTACAACCCGATAAGGATGTACGAGCGTGATTTAAGGGCATATATCTCACCAACAGCGATACAACCTTTCAACTTTCTCAGAAGGGGGCCTGAAGCAAGGGAAAAAACCACCGAGATACAATATCCTCGCTGTCCGCCAGCTCCAACTCCAGTGCCACATGTACGACTCCCGCAATGATGCAACAACGCTCGAGATATTCCATACGTGCCCGACAAAACCACTACGGACAAACCATAAACCACGCCAGACTCGAGGTCAAAGATGAAGTTCCTTCACCGTCACCAAGGACTTCTTCAACATGAGAAAGATGGTCACCAAGAATCATGGATTCGCAAGGGTAATCGGAATCAAGAGGAAGCTACTAACGCCCCTCCAGCCAGGGTTTCAATGGTCTATTCAAGAGCCGCCGCAACGCCTCTCTCCGAGACCCACGTTCGCTTCAATCCTTCTTCAACACTCTCTGCGTGACCCACCTCAACGGTCGCATCGAAACCACTTTAACATCCTCTCGAGACGTTTTCAACACTCATCAGCACCAATAATCTGCGCCCGGTCAAGTTATCTTTGATGTACTCATTGCTCAACATACGCCTCATCCATCCTTCATAAGGGCTCAGCTGGAGCATGAAAAACCTAAAGTCGATAGGAGAAGAGTTATCTTGTGAACAGATATTTTCCTATAGTTGAAAGGCGGTGAACAACTCATCATCAATGTTCGCATATCTTTGGGCTTTAACACCTCCCACTTGGCACCCGAGATTATCTCCAGGGCGACGTCTCAACGGGGATTCTTTTCTTCCACAATGAAATAAAAGACATGAGTTAGAACTTGTATGAAAATACGGGAGAGATGTAGTCACACGGCAAGACACAACTCACATCGGAGCACACAATGGCTGGTCCAAACACCATTCAAGTCTCGGTACAAATTTTAGTCCTATGATAAATTCTTAGTCTGGTGTTGATTTCAAGACCGGCGCAAGTTTCCAAGACCGGCATAAGCTCTCTCAAGTCTCAAAGTGTATGTGGGTGAGACTCACGTTAATCAAGCATACACAACAAGCCCACATTCGATCAAGCAGGCGCAAAAAGAGTCTCATGAACGTAAGGAAAAATAAACCGTTTAGACAGGGCACAACCCACGATCGAGGGAAGCAGCGCACAGCCTCTCGACCGGGCAGCATAGCAAGGTCGGATCGCTGCAAGGCCGACATCATACTAGGAAACACTCTCCTATATGCCTTTGAACGTGACATACTCCAAGGATAGGATGACCGTCTCCTCCTGGGTAACATCTAACTTTGCCTCATAAGTTTTATCTTTAACCTGTCAATATTCATGCCTACCACACAATAGTGTAACCATTATGTGCTAGGCAGGGACTTATGTTGATGGTGGATTTTCGTTTAAGGTTATATTTGTAAAACCAGAGAAAATCATGCGCCGACATCCTGTAAAAGATAAAGCCATTTATAAGTGTTGATACCCTCACTTGATTCACTCAAGAATGGGAACCTCAGAACAGCCCCATTCTCTTCAGAATTTCATATCGCCTTTGTATTTCGTACTTGGCTATCGTGTGGCATGACGACCGAGTGTTACTTGACAGAGGCAACACGAACCTCCAAGCACTATAATGAATCCATGTACAAAATAATTTATTGTGCCGATTCTCCTGTAAGTTATACTAGCCCAGCCCTCTCGGTGTTGTTATACTAGCTCCGATTGAGCCCTCCCTTGGGTGTTATACTAGCCTGATTGAGCATCCTGACTTGATCAGATCGGCCGGATATGATTCGATCGCAGCCATCCAACTCCACAAGCATGATTGATGACCACAGCATCAATTCCATCACCCCCAAAGTGATGGAATACACACGGCCTTAGCTTGCTGTGATATGATCTGATCGCAGCCATCCAACTCCACAAAGCATGATTGATGACCCGCATCAATTCCATCACCCCAAGCTGTATGGAATACCCACGCCTTAGCTTGCTGTGATATGATCTCGATCGCAGTCATCCAACTCCACAAGCATGATTGATGACCACGCATCAATTCCATCACCCCAAGGTGTATGGAATACACACTACGACTCCCGCATGGTCGACCATTGGCCTTGCTTGCCAAGAAACCGTCCATACTAAGCATTATGGGCGGAAAAACCCTAATTAGGTTTGCATGTATATTACATGCCGCAAAACGGTTCCCAACCATCCATCTTCGCAGTATAGATGGAGGGTGTAGATGCACTAAAGGGCCTGTGAGCATGTCGACGCAATCACCATGTGACCGCTTACACACATGACCGCTCTGGCCAAAACCAACCATGATTGTTACAACAAATTGGTCCGCCGAAAGAGCCAGAATCGCACGGCTTTGGAAAGCCCCATTTCTAAAGCTATCACGCGCGTCCATCTTCTAAACGCGAATGGAGGGTCACAGTTAAGATTAAGAAAGTCCGGTTATACCAAAGATGACCACTGTGGGCCCATCTACCTCCTCATGGGGTCGGCAAGGCATATCATGCCCGGTTAACTCCAAAACGCCCACAAACTTGTGTGGTCGCACCTCCCAAATTGCAAATCGATCTCGACCACTCAACTTCACCTGGATCTAACTGGGTGGCTTAGATCACGTTTTCATGGGATTGGCGAGACATGAGCGTGAATATCGGCCTACCATCTTCACGTCAAGCCAAGCCAAGACCGACCAAGCTAGGTCGTCTTGGAAAACGCCACAGGAAAAGGGTGACGCGCGCTTCTTGCAGTATCAAACTTATCGAAAATCGATCCGACCACCTCTTTACCGGCCAAATTGAGTGGCCCAGACGCGCTTTCATGAGGGAACTAATACAGCGCTTACACCATCATGCCGCCAACACGCATGTATGGTTTGGCCCTTTCCAAAATCCTTCCCATGCTTGGTTTCACTAAGTCAAGAGTGATGCTTGGCGCACTTTAAAAACCCTAATTTCATCAACGGTCGCAGATGAGTGTCTCAAATATCATCTCATCCGTCCGACTTCACCACGCCTGGTTATATAACCGGGTCAGAGTTATTTGGTTAGTGAGGAGTCATTACCCATCACTTTACCACACCGTAATGCGCAAGATAAAATACACGATACTTACTACAAGTATCAATTTCCGAGTAACGCAGCGATTAATCCAAGATACATACATGTTATATCTTTCGTGGGATCCACGATCCACATTCGCATATCAATCATGTCACAAACCGGGGATATATACTGGGGTATTGGTCTCGGGCGGTTTACAAATGCAGCGGCAACGCGCCATCACAAGAACGTGTTAGGAAGTCATGGGCGGTTAGAGATGAACAGGAGAAGTGGGCAAGACTGGTTCGTATCACCGGGCACACACAACCCCACTACTCCATCATTCCACTACCTCCACTTCCCACGAGAAACGTGTGAATGAGGCTCAATGACTTGTATAAATAGGTTCTCCGCCCTCTATTTCAACAAAAGAGGGAATAACGGAGAACAAACACAAGTTCAGTGACAGAAACCAAGTGTTAATACAAAACCGTATTCAAACACCTGAGCTCGCTTGCATCAACCGTAAGCTTGCTCATCTTTTTTTTGTCATGTCATAAGCAAGCCAAACACCTTCACAATCTCAACACCTTTCTCCTTCTCCCTAAGATCAACCCCATCTCTTCACTTTGTGACCGAAATGAAGTCTGGAACGGCCATTTCTTGGTTTAGGCCGGACTTGCACAACATTGATCTCCCTAATCTACAAGCACCACCGCTAGCAAAGGTATTTGTTGAAGGTTTAGATTCATTCCTCATCCACACCCCAAAATTACCAAATTCTCATAGAGTAGTTTTCACCCATCAACAAGGGGTTTAGCACTGAGCTAATGCTTTACCTACGGTTGGTGATAATTTGTGACTAATAACAAGTAGAAAAGAACATAACTTGATTCATTGTTTCGTAACGGGAAGGATTCCTTGATCTTGTCTCTCTTATTGCTTTCAACTTTCGGTTTTGAATTGCTTTGTTTATTTTCTTTGCTTTTTTACACCCCCCTTCGTGACAATTTTTACAACTAGAATCTTCGTGCTCCTCGTGGGATCGACCTTGACTACCCTATATTACTTGTTAATTAGGTAGTAAAGTATTAATTAATTTGATTGCACCTACGACACGCATCGATTCTCGTCAAGAGATTCAATACATGTTTTGGGCATCTTGAAACATCCCATTTGGTAACAATATTGGCTTAAAACTGACTGCACTTGAGTTGATATGTTAAGGTCCATATTATCTTCCTTGCCATGTACTTAGCTTGCTCGCACTTTGTGTCCGTTGGTTTGAAACTTTCTTTTTTATCTTTGCCTAAGAAGAGGGGCAATCCAAGATATTTTTCATTTAATCCCATGGACTTCATTTGCAAGATTTTTGTTAGATGAGCACATCTATGAGGTCATTGCATATGCTTGTTGAAGAAACACTGACTTTGAAATTTATAATTTGACTGTAGCAAAGACTAATTTGTTTATGATGTCTAAGAGATTCCTTATTTCCGATCTTTGCCCTTGCGTAGTAACAATCATCCGCAACATGTATGATTTATGCCGGGACTTGTGGATGCTTGGTTTGATGCCTTGTATCTTCTTTAGACTTTCTGCCTTTGCAAGATGGGTTTGAGTCTATTTGCAAGGATTTTTGAAATGATTTTGTAGTTTATGTTGAAAAGGCTAATGGGTGTATAGTCTGAAGGGGATTGAGGGCATTAAACTTTTGGGATCAGGGTTTGAAATGTGTAATTGAGTTACTTCAATAAATAACCATTTCTGAAGAAATTTTGAGTCATAAGGATAATATCATTACCTACAGTATTCCAACATTGTTGATAAAAGCCTGCTTGAAAGCCATCTGGTCCAGGAACAACCCAAGAATTGATTTGAAAGACTGTATCTTTGATTTCATCTGCATCTGGAATCCTTATTAAATTTGCATTATCTTCATCTGTTATGCATGGGTTGATGAGTGATAATATTTCCTCCATTCTTTGTGGATTTGAAGTAGTTGTAATGGTGCTGAAATGGTTATTTAGGAGTTGCTATAATTCCTTTCTATCTGAATGCCATAGTCCCAATTCATCTTTGAGAGAGTCTATGTGGTTTCTTCTCCTTCGAAATTTTCTTTTGAATGGAAGTATTTGGTGTTTCTGCTCTCTTTCTTTAAAAAATTTTCTCTAGAATTTTGATATTTCATGTCCGAGTCCATTTTGTACCGGAATCTCAACTCTTGTTACTAGATTCATTAATTTCATTGTTGTGATTCCCCATTTGCTTTGCTTGAACATCTTGGATTTTCTTCTCTACCTCTTTGATATGTTGATTCACATTGCCAAAGACTTCATAGTTCCATTTCTGATTTCTTTCTTGATTAGTTTTAATCTTGAGACTGCTTTGGAAAGCTGCAGATCCTTGTTGTGGTTGACTCCAAGCTTTAACAATTACTTCCTTGCATGAGTCTTGTTGAATCTAGTTCTCATAAACTCTAAATGGTTTCTTGTATTCTCTTTCAACAGGATTTGTGTGGAGTAAGATTGGAGCATGATCGGAACCAAAAGTTTTAGATTGTAAATTGTTACAGCTTTGAAGATGTCATGCCATTTTGTATTTTCTAGAGCTCTGTCCAGTCTTGTCCACCAATTGCTTGTCTTGTCTGTGTGATTGTTCCAAGTGTATGGGTACCCAGAATTTATATCCACAAGTCGGCCTCTAAGTAGCCATTCTTTGATACATTTGTTGATGCTGGATTGTAGAAGCAACTTTTGAGATCTTTTCTCTGAGAGTTGATGGTGATGTTTAGGTATTCTATGATGATCCTGCTAATCGATGTTCCGACTTCAAGTAATTGCTTCATGTATCTTTCTTTTTTCCTTTTATCTTGGATTCCCATATAGACATGTTAGTAGCCATTGAGAGTTTTGTGGACCAGCTGTGACCATGATCAATTTGATTTTTCTGTTCATTTACAATGTTGATTCCTATACCATCTTTCCAGAGCAGAGCAACCACCAGAGAGACCAATGAAGGAATGAGACCAATAGTTAGGAAAACCAAAATTTCTAATGAAATAATTTGTTTTATTGTGATTTGTTTTTGTTTCAGAAATAAAAACAATGTCAGATCATTCTATGTATGCAGTGTCTGTGTGATTCTCAGATTTTGGTATATGCCTTGGCAGCTAAATGCTAGAATTTTCATTTGAACAAAATTATATTTAGATAGATAGATAGTAGGGTGAATATGATTGTGAGAATGACAAGATGATAAAGAGAATATTTGTAAGATAAATTTAATTTTTCAAAAAAGTGAGTGTTAAGTAAAGTACACACTGGTATTCTTGCCCCGATTGTTGTGGTACTGGATCATTGCATTGGCAAAGCATGGATCCCAACCTCCTTTGCTGTTATCATGTTCTTGTATCTCTGGTTCATTTTGGTACACACTTTCCTCGCTTGACTATCAACATCCATAAAGATAGGATTATGTGCTGATAGCCCTTGCCATATTTTCTAACCATTTTTCCTCTTCCCTGCTTTGAACCTTCACCCACTTCTGTGTGACTTCCTTTATTTCTTCTGAAAGCCGCAGTGACACGATACCCATCTCATGGCCTCTCTCGAAAACTACTTTGTTGACAAAGAAATAACCCTTCTTCTTGAGATTTTTCCGTTGATGGTGATTGGTGACCTATCTCCATACTTTGGATTCATTGCCATTACATCTTAAGGGACAAATTAGTTTGTCCAAACTTAAAACATAGCTTCTTTACTTAAAAGAGCCTTCACAAAGTTTGCTTTACTTTCTACATTCATCTTCATATGGTCCATATGAAGCAGCCGGGACAAGAGATTTCCCGGCTGATTTTTTGATAGTTTAAAGGAATCCACCGAGTATAACCAGCTCCATTCTCAGTTAATAGCTCTAATGAGAGGAGTTTCACATTAATAATGATATTTGCACTAACATGATTGGAGTTCACAGGATTGCCATCCTCAGGATCTAGAGCTTTGACCTCTCCTCGAATTTCTCGTAAATTTGAAACATTGTTTCCGCATCAAATAGTTCGGAGGTAACCTGAAATCTACCCAAAAATTCTTTGAGTGCTGAAATCCATTTTTTTGAATCTGAATAAATGAGTTATAAGGCTTGACCAATGAAAAGCCAACCATTCACCGACTCAAGGAGCATTTTCTAAGACCCAATTGACTTGCTCCCAGCTTTCTGAGAATCACAATGAAAAAATTTAAAGGTTTCTTATCTGGATTTTTCTTCACTTTCTTTGCCCATAGGTTTTGAGATGAAATTCTAGGTTCTCAGTTTCAATGGTTCAGGACAAAGGCTTCTTTTCTCTGTACAATGCCGGTAGCCCATTCTTTGAAATACCTTGTCGAGATTGACACTTACATAAACAAAAAGTTTGTCCAATTTTTCCGACTCAGAGTTATCAATATTTGTGGACATCAGTTGTTCTTCGCTGGGTATTTCATATCACCCAAATTTGACTCCACGATTTTGATTTCGAGTATGGTTTTGGATTAGGGATGAGGATAGTGGTTAATATGAAGATGATGGAGATTAATCTAATTTGTTCCAATTTATAGGATGGATGCATGATTTTGAACTGAGACGTGTTGATAATGTCATAGAGCTTTGACACTCTCTTCCAACAAGAAGAAGAAAGAATGGATCTTTATCAAAGATAACAATACTTGTATAATGAGATAGATTTTGCCATTGACTTGAACAGAACTAAAACCTTGGAGACAACAACCTTAATTGGGATAACTCTTGCAATGACAACTTTGTACCAAACAAGGCAACAAAGACCAGGCACAACCTTAACACATGCAAGTCAGTAATCAAGAACTAGAAGGGCAAAAACGAAACAAAAATGTGAATCGAGAGCTTAAATCATCGACATACAAACTTGGATTTTGGAAAATTTTTTAAGACATGAATAACTAAAACGAGATTTAGAAATGGAAAGAGGTTCATATATGAGATGTATATTTTTTTTTTTTGCCACATAGTCCTCAGCATCAATAGGTTGGAGATGGTTTTTTTATAAATATGGCTGTGTATCCTATGTGATGGATTAAGATTTTTCTTTTTAGGACATTCCATTCAAGCTCTTAGAGGAATTTTTGAAGTGAAAATCGGACCAACTAGATATAAGGATCTTCCCAAGAACCATATTTCCATGGAAAAACATGAGTGGACCAAAAATTTGGTTTTGTTCTCGATGGATTTCTTGGAAACAAAACAGCTCAAAAGGATCGATACACGGATACCCATCTTCCTGGGGAAAATAATTTTAGCTTGACCATAAACTCGATTATAGTTCTCCTAATTGTCGAATCTTCCTTTATTATCAAGGTTGGATAGATTTATTATCTCAATGGATTGAGAAGATAAATGTCCCTTTTTAATAAAGCTCTTTTCTGAGGAAAGATAGATGTTTGGTAATTCATTTTGGATTTTTCTTCTAATCTTTATAATTTGTCTAGGAATAAGAATAACAAATGATTATGTACAACAATGATGTGCTTGCATGGGATTTCAATTTTTCTAGAGCATATGAGATTCAAATAGGCATGGAAGTTGAGTTACTTAAATTTATTAACATGCAGGTAGGCTGATCGGGGTATGATTACAAAATGGATTCTTTGTGGCTATTTTTCTGCTTTCTTGTTGTATATTATTGAGGAAAATTTCCTTGCAAGAGCATCTAAAACCCTTTAATTCCACAAAAGAAGGTCACTTGTTTCACTTGGAATTTTTGATATAATGCAACACCAACATTAGTTTATAATTGGAGTTCTATTATGATAAATGGATGCTTATTATGTAAAGAAAGCTGCGAGATTCCAATTCTCATCTTTTTATGCTTTGTGAAGAGACAAAAACGTTATGAATTTATATTTCAGGAGTTTTAAACTAGTTTAGGTTTTAGAGATATTATCAATTCTACAATCTTGGAATGATAAAGAATAAAAGGTTGTTCAAAGCAGCATAGATTGTGGAGTATGATACCTTTCGAGATTTGGTGGACAATTTGGAATGAAAGATTTTTCTTGACAAATACCAGCATTCGGAACAGCTGCTGGATGGTACTAAAGTTTGTCTTCTCAATTGGTTTGGCACCGACATTTTTACAAACACTATATTAATCGGGATTATGTATAAGTCGAGAGGGTATTTTTTGTTTGTCTTTAGTTAGTTTTTTTTTTTTTTTTTTTTTTTGTGTTGTTTTGGTTTTTCAGGAAGTTTCTGTTTAACATGTTAAAAGTAATTGCTACTATGTAGCGCCTTTGTAACTCTCTCAAGGCAGCCACGTCTTTATGGTATCCCATTTTTTTAATCTATTTTTGCCCTTTTTGATTTTAAAAAAAGTTTGATTTTTTCCCATGTCATATAATGAAATACACTTGGAGAGTATTCTATCGGATATCTGACTAGACATACTGAGACGATGAATGTATTAAAGATCGTCTGTAATTTACAAAAGAGGCTGCCTTAACTTGGTGATGCAGTTTTCTAATGGAAGACATGTTTTCTTTTCTCCTAAATAAATGCAAGAAAATTAAATCATGCCCAATGGCCAATGGTTCACTCCATCTTTTACAACTTTTATTACAAAGAAAAATATAGCGATGTGAATATTTACTAGTGGATGGAATAGCTCAGCTAATTCCTTTACTTCTCAAGCGTTAACTCTAACAATGAAGATGATCACGATTTTTGGAGACTATATCTCTGTTGCAGGGTGGTATAAGTCTTTGGAGGATGATGACTTGATTTCTTTCCCCCGTATGAGCCTTTGGAATACAAAAATTCCACAAAAATGATCTTTTTTTTTCTCTTTACCGTCTCTGTTAAAATGCCTCCCCAACTATGGTTAAGCTGAGGAGTTCTATAATAGTGAATGGATGCTTATTGTGTAAGAAAGATGTGAATCCAATCACCATTTATTCTTGCATTGTTAGATTATTGACCAAGTTTCGCTGTATTTTCTAGGATATAACCATCAATCCATCAGACGAACTTAAATGCGAATAGAATAGGAAAAGGGTTCTCAATAATAATCGGGAAAAGAGATTATGAGATTGAATCCCCTTTTCCATTTGGTGGCTTGTATGAATATGGGCTCCATCTCTTTTGAAGGATTACTCTTAAGTGGTTCTAAGCAATTGGCACACAATTTATACAATATAATTTTGGCTCTACTAAGTTGGGATTTGTATTTGTTTTCCCCGGATACTTGCTTTGTTCTTAATGATGTATTGATATAAATGTCTTTATAATCTATTGCCCTTTTGCCTCAAAAATAAAGAATATGTCATCTGACAAAGTTGCCTTAGCCAAAGATTATGCAAAGCGGTTGAAAGTAGAAAGTTTTCTAGCTTGCATAAAGATTTTGTAGATATGTTTGGGTTCACATGGGTTTGTTCAATTAATAATATTGATGAGTATAATGCGGATTGGATTGCAACGTGTAATTTCCATTTGAAAGGTTGGAAGATTTGGCCAAAGAAGGTGATAGTCCTGTAGATTCGTTTCCAAGGTTTGATCCTTCCCGGTGGAAACGCGGCGATGTTCAAATGATAATCGCTTTACGTGGGAAAGGGGAACCACCTCTTATCCCAAGTATTCCTCAATGACTGATAGTGTACAAGTGCCGAAGTAAGAAACCGTGATTTATATGTTTGTAACATGATTCCATTTTGAAAGATTTTAAAAGCACTATCTTGTTGAAGGGTCCTATACTTCTCAAATGTATCCTAAATTTTCACCTAATTCTTCTTCTAATGATTGATTCAACCTGCGATCAAAGATATACCTTGGTTATATTTTATCTCTTTGAGTTCGTGTGAGCATATTCTCTAGCATAGAGTACATTGGCCTCTCGACCCATGGATGTGCGGTCCATCTGGTTACATAGTGTTTTAACTTTATATATATTGTATCCATGTAACCCTAAGGGGCGAGTGAATGGAAACTCTCTTGCCTCTTTGTCTTCCCTACATTTCCCACTTTCACACGTTATCATACCCGATCTTTATCTGTGAGCTAGATTGGATTGGTGATTCGTTTTTTTTTTTTAATTTTTCTACATGGATGATTTTCAACTAACGCAATTATAAAATTAATCATCAAGCTAACGTTGAAATCGCTGCGAAACAAATAAGCTAAGTTGATCATTATTTTCTTATGGTTTTGATGTTACTAAGTCAATATATTTGTGATTGTGTCGACTTAAATCTTGATTTTGCCGTCATATATTTGGTAGTGAATATAGATTAAATTAGTCCCTTGATTTGATTGGTGAATAGATTAATTAATTTGATGCACTGTTCAAGATCTGTTCCTTATCTTTACATCTCATAATCAATTGGTTGAGTCATGCTATGATCAAACATCGGTTGATTTGAATTTTGTAATAATATTTGTATGTATGGTGTGATTGGTTATGTCAAAATCCTAGTTGTAATCTGTGTGGGTTCATCTAATTTTGTCTGGATCTTTTAATAATACATATATGCATACGTATTTGATTACGAGGAAGGACATGTAGAAAATCGAGAGAATCGGTTGTCCGTAGGGATTCGATCAACTCGGTCCCTCAACTCCTGGCCCGTGTTCCCGATCCAACTCGGTCCCTGTTCCAGACTTGATTCGATCCGATTCGGTCGGTAAAGTCGAGTCCGTTTCCGGCGTGGTCTTGGTTTTACGGCTGTGCGCGATCAAGGGTGATCCGGTTACGTACGTATACGGTGGGAACCAAACTTGAGGTATGTAACTAATGGAACATCTATTAAGCTTATTTATTTGTTTTTAGAACATTTTTTTGTCTTAGATAAGTCCATATTATATGAAGGGTCAATTTCAATCTTGAATATGATATATTGGTCATAGTTGAATGGTGTATTTTGTTTAATTGGTTATACCAACTCAATTCCAATGTATTTATTTGGGGTTTAGAAGTATTTGAGCACCATTATTGGATACTTGATATTGTTCCCCAAATTTGAAATGTTCCGTGGATGCAATCCACTGGCTCGACTATTAAGTGTCGGTATTTTTTTTAAAATATACATTGCAAATAAAATCACATGTATTCCAAATTGCGGAAGAACTCACAAAAGGTGATATGAGGCATAAAATTTTCATTTCTCTACTTCATCCATAATACTAACGAACCAGTATATGTTGAAGTATGACAAAAAGAGAATTATCTTTAGTAATATATTCAACCTAAAGTAAGTGGTTAACATGTGTAGTGATATTCTCTTGGCCTATTGAGATAAAGAAATTTCTCAAATTAAGCTAAATGCAGAAAATTGAAAATGGAAAGAACCCAAAGTAATGAGGGTTAGACGACGACTCATATAAAGCATGAAAAGGACATATATATCATGAAGAAAAAAAAAATTATTATTATTTTATTTTATTCCTCGCCAGTGATACTGACACCAAAGTATAGGTATCATTGGACATGGGATCAGCTAAAATATAATTCTAGCTCCCATCATAAATAAAAGAGTTGGAAATGCACCTTGGTCACGGGTGTTGGTATATACAATATAATGTGTATGTGTATCATAGTAATAACCAATTTTCACATCAACTTTAATTGCAACAAGAACTTTGCAGCCAATTGACTATCTTAAAGAGCTCGAAGATCACTTTGCTCATTTTTTTCAAGATAGAACAACGACGTCGCAAAATCTCTAGATGTACCAAGAGATAATCACACCTTGTTAAATTCCCAAGTAACGTCTGTGCAAATGGATATCGTGGAACATCAAAATGATGAGAATGTAATTGATTGCATCTTTTATAGTCTCTAATATATTTGGAAAAGAAATATATTTTAGAGAAACTAATGAGTTAATCTAGTACAATGTAATTCACTATAATATTTGGATTATTGAATCATATTGACTCCGATGATGAAATGTTGAAAACCGACTCATCTGGGCTTTGGGCATAATCATAAAGAAACTTTGGTTGTGACATGATGATTGTTTTGAAAGAACTCATACAAATATTACTTTATTTGAGTGAACGAAAATGGGAAAAAGATTGACATAATGCAAAGTGACGACATATCTCTCAATAAGTGTTTTCTAAATTATTAGATGCACAACCCCCCTTCCCATTATGCTTTTAGGTAAGAAATCATATCACTCATTTTTACAAAGTCTTGGTAAAAAACAGGATCGAGACCATCCTAAGATGCAAATGGTAAAAATTACATATTACAAAGAAAACAATGTGAACTTTATAAAAATATTCATGCGAGAATGCGGACCATTAAAGTGACTTATGGCTCGTGAATGTTTTAAATTTTTGGACTAGTTATAGTTCCCAAGAAATTTGCGTTTGGAAAACTACTAGCACATATTTTACATGTAAGGGCTCACCAACCCTTGAAAATGCTAGCTAGTGCACATCAAAAGACTTGATGGTTATTGCATATTTAATAGGATGAATGCGAGCATCCTATACCTCATGGTCTCCCAAAGGCTATCATCAATAGTTACAGATGATGTCTAAGGAATAGGTTATGCGTACACACCTACCTTTAATCATTGGGAATATGCAATATTAACGCATCTTTACTTAATTCGTTTTAGAACCCAATATTAGTCAACCTTTTTAACGTGCAGTTGCAAATCGGTTTAAGCCCGACATTCGTGTTTTACGCATTTTTTGGTTACACTATATATGTGCCATTACGACTCCGCATCGTATTATGATCGGTCTTCAAATGTTAAGTAGTTATGTTGGAAATGAGTTCCAAACAATTCTCCGCATTTTAAAACTTTTGGCGGGGAGATCTCTTACCGCTAGATTTGCGAGTTATCACTTTAATGAGACAGTCTTCCCGTCGTTAGGGGGAGATAAGAAAAAGGATTTTTTAAGAGAACGACATGAATTGTCGTGGTGTGTTCCTATTGTGTCTCATATTGATTCTTGTACTCCACAAATGTAAATGTGAAGTGACAAAGAATAATCGATTTTCGAGAATGTACACGCGTCGCTAAAGTGACAAGATCACACATACCCATTTGCCAAATATTCCGCAAGATTAGAAATCCTCGATATGGGTACATAGACTAAGGTGTTGTAACTACACTTTGGAAGTGTAGTTAAGGCCGTGGCTCCATAAAGGAAGAAGGAGATGCCACTAGGTTCGATCAATGCTCACCCTAGAAAGGAATTAGATGAGTAAGGCACAACTTATTTATATCATCGATAAATCATCTCATAATATTGTCTCTCGAATATGTCCATGAATCAAATGGGAGGACGCTACGAAAGTTTTAAATGATTCTAAAGAACAATAAAATCTGACGGATTTCGAGAATGCACATGAGTCAATGGAAGGATCATGCGTGCACAGTGATGATATAATCCATTATTAGTTGCTCCATAAGTAGAGCTTAATGAGATCGAACCATGCTTTATTTTGATTACTTTCAAATAAATAGCATATTTGGCCTACACAATCCAGGTAGAACTTAGTTCTTTAGCAAATATACTGGTATTTGGTGTGGTAAAGTTCTAACCAACCAAGTGTAAAGCCTGTTGGACATACATAATTAATTTGTCATACAAAGATAATGAGAAGAAAGTAGTCTTCAAAAGTACAAAAGACTGTGTATGGCGCGAGGTTTCTCACAAAGCCCGGAATTGTTCTCTTTGTAATGAACGTTATAGAGTTCGCTTACTTGTTAGCTTGGTAATTTCAAAATGACTTGAAATGCGACATATGTACATGGTTGTTACGTATCTCCGAAAGAATCAAGAGATAAAAGATATTTTTACAAAAGTACGTGATAAGCTTTTTGTTTCCTGGGAATCAAATGACTCTAAACCACCGAGCGTTTACGATTAGATATAGAACGCTCACTTATAAATTGAAGCAATGGCTAAATGGTATACCCGTCTAAGTGGATATTTGATTTGGAGGGATGAGACAAGTAAGTTATTTTTCCTTGCGTATTCACAAGAAAGTACTTGATTTGGAATTGTAGCTATCTATGTCGAGGATACAGACATGATTTGGGTACTCTTGATGTAATAAGAGACCTTAAAATCTATTTGAATTCGACTTTGAGATTAAAACTGGGAAAGCTCGACCGAATACTGAGCTTGTGGTATATCATTCCACCAGTTTGCATATGTCTAAAGTTTTCGTGCAATTTAACAAGGACATGTACATCCTTCTAGCACTCCCATGATTAGTCGAGGTTCGATGTAAGTAAATGACAATTAAATGCAAAGGCGACAGACGAAGATGTGTCTAGAGATAATTTCATATCTAAGTACAATAGACGCATTATTGTACTTAACATAATGTACTCAACCAAATGTTACATCCACAAAGAACTTGTTAGCTAAGAGAGCAGCTCAAATACCAACTAACGTCATTGATAGTATAGTTGAATGTAATCATGTACTTAAAAAGTAACCATTGACATAAATTTGTTTTATCCCTATAAAGACATTAAAGGAATGCTAATGAAAATTGCAATCAAAAAGTTGTTGATTATGAAGAACAATAATCTCTTCTCCAACGAAAGTAATCGTGGGGAGATATGGTAGATTATTTTATAAGTCATTTCCAATATTCCATTTTCGAAAAAATACATGACTAAAGGAACCTATGCGGAACAACTACGAAAGTAATCGGGGGAGATGCCGACATCGAGGGGAGGATCTAAGGATATGATGTCGACATAATTTCTTGAGGTGAAGCCGTGTTGTACTCTTTTCCCTTCGATCGAGAATAGTTTTTTCCCAAAGGGTTTTGTTACTCGACAAGGTTTTTAGCGAGACAACACTAAAAACATCAAGTATGTTGAACGTTGAAGACATAAAGATCGCGTTGGTATTACCGAAATAATTGAATCAAAGAAATAAAACGCGATAGTATGTTAAGCAACGTAACTTCGTAATCAACAACATGGTCTTATAAACATTCAAGTCACCAAAGACATAGGAAGTGTGATAAACTCCTTTTGTAAGGTTTTGACAACGTTAGTAATTTCCCTAATTTTCTTTCGAAAATTGTTTGACATCAAACGGGCAAAGAAAAAATTAGGGGAGCATCTAATGGTGTGTTGCACTATTTTCCTTCACTTATATATACTAAGGTATAATTGGAAAGCAAACTTTTTTTCAAAAAATCCCTTGGAATTTTTCTGAATTTTATCTTGTTGGAAAGGTTTTGCACAAACAACAATACATGGTAAGGTGGTTATTTTTAACAATTTAGAAAATTAAATGTATATTCATTAGACACCACAAAAGATACAAACGTCTTAGCAAAATTTTAGTTTTATGCATCAACTAATTTTCCCAACTAAGGCTATTTTCTTTCACATTCTCAATTGAATGATTTGCATAACACATTTGCAAGAGTCGCGTAAAAGTGATGCACAGCCCTTTTCAACCAATCAACTTCTAGTTTCGGAGCAAAGAAAAAAATTATATAGACTATGAAAGAAAAACGACATGGAAAACAGTTGGACCAGGGACTTCAGTTTGTCACGCGACACATATTTTAGGTAACTAGAGGATTACAAAATTTTCTGTGTCGTTATTGCGAGCGAGTCAGCAATAGAAACAAGCTCCACCTAACAAAGAGAGAGACCGAGGCACCTAACAAAGAGAGACTGAGGTTTGACATAATCACAGACAAACAAAAACAAAACATTTTGCAGTTTTTGCAATTATACTCGACTGATTACAAACCCTGAATAAACAATATATATATATATATATATATTTCACCAGCAACATGAACTTGATCACATCATAAGAAATATTCGACATTATTTTAAATATTTAAAAACGATAATATATGCTTGCTGGTGCTGGACCATGTACACGCAGAGACTGATAACTTTTCTTGGGAGGACATGAGATTTACTATCAAATAGAACACGTGAAAAAAGTAACAGGTTTTGACCTCCATTGAGATAAAAATCAATCAATTCATAGATTGAATATCTATCTGCATAAGTTCTTCGAAGATTTTCATTGTGGAAGCTGGCAAGCCAAGGAATACGTTTATACTCTTTCTATCTTCACCATGAGGTAAGAATAAGTCCAAACCCGGAAGAGGAACTGGTCCGAATGAAAATGGCTCTCCCCAACCGAAATCCGTAGTATGAAAAGGTAGCTTAGACCAAGTACTTACCAAAAACGTGGAGGATAGAGAAGCTCTAGCTCTTGTTTCCTCATAGCAATCAATCGAAGATCTTATGTAACTATCTGTAACCGATGTAATTGAGTTTCGAATAAGCTGAATAGTAAATGACATTGGGCTTTCCAATAGTTTACCTGCTGGGCACAAAGTACTCATGAACATGGCACCATTGCCAAAATACCCTTTTGGCAACGGAGGATCAATTCTATCCCTACCATCTACTGCAAAGTATAGCTTTGCTATTTGATCTGGATGGAGTTTTAATGCTTGACATCTAGCTCTCCATATATAAGCAGTCAGTGCTTCGAATGTTGAGCATGTCTGAAGAACCCCATCTTCCATCGCTTTTGTTTTCAGTTGTCTTAGCTTTACTGGATCGAAAATGAATGACTTGAAAGAAAGCTCTTCTTCTTTGTCAAGATTAGCCGTGTCTTTCGATATGTCTTCAATCTCTGCATACTCATTATGGGAGAACTCTACCTTAGCCGGGTTTCTTGCTTTGAGCAAGGTTCTGTCTAGAAACGGATGCATGGTTAATGGTAAGCCTCTGGCAATTTCACCCCATGAGTTCAAAAATTGCACAAGAGATATTCCATCTAGCATACAGTGGTTCACGCTTAGCCCGAAAACAAATCCTCCACATTTGAATTTGGTTACCTACAGCCGAATATAAACTGATATCAGAAGGTTTGCAAAATTGATTTTCTGACATATGCCTAAGAAAAAGGTCAGCATGTTAATGTATGACTAAGTTTAAGAGTATACAAACCTGCACACTAAGAGGAGGAACATCGAGTATGCTTTTTGCTTGGCGAATGTCATAAAACAATTTCTTCGTCATCGAAAATATCATAAACAAGCTTGGAAAGAGTTTTAGTATTAGTTGATTCAAAATCTCCAATCTCATCCATATTACAGTCAACCTCAGCTTCAACAAAAACACCCCTTCTCCTGTGCAATTGATTACCAGCTTCCCATCTTCGCTGATCTTCAATCGGCCAGCAAAGGGATAGTAGTAAACGAGAATTTTTGCGAAGGAATCCTTGATGGTTTCGACGAGTGATTCTGACGACGACTTGAAGTAGTACACGGTCGAGAATGTAAACGGCACTATCTGGTCAAGATTACTAAGGAAATATAGACCATTTTGTGTTTCCTCTGCTGGAGTAACCAAAGTTGGTTTTCCGACGATCTTTAGATTGTTAAGAAGATGGTCTGATGAATAGCTCCCCATCACAAAAGGTTTTGCAATTGATGTTTTGGTTCAAGTAAGCCACACTATATATAGGAGATGGAAGAAGTCAAAATAACATGGCTGCATTGGTTAATCTAACTACCTTTGAAGGTGCACGACATTTGCACTTTACTTGCTTGGATTTTTTATCTGCTGCCCATTCGGATACTCTAATCTTCGAGATGGTTAATTTTACGAAGTAAATGCCAAGATGCACGGGCTATTGGCTCGCCACATCAACAAGCGTGAACAACTATGCATTTTTGTTTTTTTTATAGCATACCATTTCTTATTTTAGAGCAGCAGTTGCAAGCATTTCGCCAAGTTAAACACCATAATTAGCTGCAAAGTTTGTTGACTGAGGTTCAATTGCTGAAGAGGCGAAAAAATATACTAACCTTTTATTTTTTGCACCTACAATAAACCTACTTATGATATTGTTGTTAATAGGTTCGGTTAAGAGGAACTTGTCATTGCAATGTCAGCAGAGTGGTTATTACCAAATATTCCATAAAAAAGAAAAAAAATTATGTATTCAATAATTGTATTTCATCAGGAACAAGACAAGAAATCAACAGTCTAATATCAAAAATTCCTATGGCAACAATCACACATGTATATAGAGAAGGCAACCAAGCGGCGGACAAGGTGGCGAACGAGGCTGTGGAACACCAGAAGGCAAACCCTACAAATGAACAAATAAAAGTCTGGGACAACATATGCCCAACTTTCCTAACTAGCATCTCCCTTGATGATAGAAATGGAATCAAATTTCCAAGAACTGTCAACATTGTAACTCACCTTTAAGTAATAACATTTCCAACTTCAAAAAAAAAAAAAAAAAGACAAAAAAAAATCAAGTTGATCTTTGGGAAGGTCATCCAATTCAAAGCGATAAAAAGGAAACTTGGCGAGGGTCCATTAACTAGATGCGGCGTAGGCACTCGCCAGAAGCCCAGAACTAAGTACGCAATGAAATTTTTTTGGAAGTAGTTATAAATAGGGCTGTGCAAAAACCGGAACAACGGATTTCACTCAGTATCTTTCGCAAAATTGCGGGTAAAACCAAATCCACCAAGAACTATGGGCGGACACGGGTGAGATTCTCAAATCCGCACGTTTGCACGTTTGGTTGCGGTTGGACTATGCAATCCTTGGATTTACCCGCACCGCATGGTTTTGGAAGAGAGAAATGATCCATTATGCATCTCGCCTTGTAACCCGATTGGCTTGACAATAACGTTTTTGATTTTCTTGGGTTGTTTGCTCCCACCGACAAAGATGCGTTTCATACTCTAATCAAAAAGCGATGCCGTCATGATCGTTAGGAATCCGATTCCCCGAGAAACTCCATAAGTTTTGTATGTCATCGAACTCCAACCCTATTTATTTTGTTCGGCACTAAAATATTTCCTTCTAAAAGTGGTGCTCTATTAGTTAGCATCATTAGCTCCACTTTTCTTCTCTCAAATAAAAACCCGTTTTCTCGTTAATACTTTTATTATTAAACTTTTGTTTCACCATAAAGAAAATAACCTTATTTTTTGTTTGTTTTACTTTTTTTTTTCTGACTAAATCCGCGGTTCATCCGCATCCGACCTGTATCACCCGCTAATCCGCGGGATGGGAAATCCGCGTTTGATTGGGTCGGACACGATTGGATTTTCCAAATCCGCAACTTTAATCTGGGATTGGACGTGGGTGACCCCTAATCCGCAACCGTCCGTCCGTTGCACACCTTTAGTTATATTGGTAATTTGGTATGCCAATATGAAAATGAGAAGGTACGAAATATACCACCGACTTATTCGTTCGGCAATCTGCATGTACAAAACCTAATAAAATCACAAATAGGTCAAAGTAAAGACCGTTGAAAAAGATTGTGTATAGAGTTTTTCTCTTTCCCTTCCAGAGTCAATATGTACAGATGTTAGTACCTAAAAATTACTTCCAAGCAAAACAAATGCCTTTGTGGTACTTTCTTTTTAGGTTCGAAAATCAAAATCGAACAGGGACAAGCCTAAACCACGATAGTAGCCTGTTCCGTCTGTGATCCACGATGGAGAGGAAGATTGGTTGATCTTAGGGGGAGGGAAGCGAGAAAAAGTTTGAGAAATTGACAATATATGGTATTGAATTGTGTGTGTTGGGTATTGAAAACTGTGAAGAACAACGAAGCTTTTTGGGTAGGAAAGCTTGTCATGTCTTCTGAATAGGTTGAGAAAACTATTTATAGTAGTTTAGGATACACAATGCCAATCTCATCAGTAGTGGAAGTTGTGAGCTATGGAGAGATGAAGACGATGGGTTAGTGCGAGATAGTTTAGGGAAGTTTCTGGAAATCCCTTTATGTTGCGCCCACTATCTCTCCAATCGCTATAATCGCCACACTACTTTAACGTTGCACATAAGGTGTTGCCACGCTGCATGTTGCCGTAGACGACCAGACAAATACCGCATAAAGAATCCACCCATGTGACGTATTGTGATGTTTCGTAGGTGTTTTTGATGGATCATAAATCTCATCTTGCTTAGGCTAAATCGTATCCATTGATATTCCATACATGCGTGCTAAATTGAAGTTGTTGTAAAAACAACTCAGCCAAAGCCATCCATGGAATTGGGGCGTGCTCGCGCTTTGTTGTGGCATACCAGAGTAGCTTGGCTTGTTAGTGACTAGTCAATGCGCTATAATTTAGCGTGACATGTCAACGACGTAAGAGTGGCATAGTGCGCGCATGTTTCATGCCATAACTAAAATAGAGAGAAATATTTCAGGCCATATTCTACATGTGAGATGATGGAGTACTAAAGTACCATGTGACCTTTGATTGGGCGCCTATTTTATGAAGATAAAATAGTGAATGACATAGTGGCCCAAAAATAGCGCACAAACCATGCCATGGCCGTGACAATGGTACCAAGGCCAAGATTAGAGCGCTGGAGTCTTTCCACGGCCTTGGCCATAAGCGCCAAGGCCGATAATCGCGAGACCTTACAATGGCTGTCCATGGTTTCCAAGGTCAAGAACCATGCGCAGGTTGCACCGTGGCGTTGGCCGAAGCTAATAAGGCCGATAATGACGCGCGGGAACCGGCCATGGCCTTAGCCACATTTTCAAGGCCGATAATGATGCGCAGGATCACGCCGTGGCCTTGGATGAGCGTGGAGACCTGCCCATGGCCTTGGCCGATAGTGGCGCGCGGTACACGCCCGTGGCCTTGACCAAAGCTGCCAAAGGCGAGAATGAGACGCACGACCTTGCCATGGCCTTGGCCACATTGCCAAGGGCGATAATGGTGCGTGATTGTGCATCGTATGTTGCATCCTTGGTCGTAGCTACCAAGGCGCGTTAATGGTGCGCGAGATCGCGCGACGTATGCCATGGGGTATGAAGTATACGCTATGGTCTTGGCTATGCTTAGCCAATGTGCCGCAATTATTAGGCCATCGATCATGATTTGATTATCATATGGCCATGATCTAGGTTTTGAGTCTATGGAAACATGCCAGACCTAGACTTAAAGTATGATGTTATTCCAGTACCAATTTAATCATGATAACGCCGCTATAGCATATTCAAGGAACTCAGCCGTGAGAGTTTGCGATTTGAGACGATACTCGATATGACTATGTATTAATATGGTAGTCTCAGTAGCATATATATATATATATTGTGTACAAGCAGTAACCATTTGAAGGGTAGTTTTCACCAGCATTAGTGGCAATCCGAGGACAATATTTCTATATGCTAGCGGTCAATTCGTCTAGGAGCTTGTCCAACCAATATTATAGAGTACCAGTAATGAAATAATCCACTTATATGTGCGCGCGCGCGCGCGCGTGTGTGTGTGTGTGTGTGTGTGTGTGTGTTGTGTTATGTGACGGTTAAATAGGAGGTTGGATATGCACTACTGATTCTATTGCGGAATACATTGTAGATACAAATTCTTAATCCTGATGATGGGTCAGGGATACACTGTATTTATGCAATTAGACAAGGATAATTACCATAAATACCCGTGTCAAAAACTCACTATCAACATTAGTCCCACGGTTAGTGGGAAAAATGTCATGTTGCGTGGTAAGCACGATATGGTGATATAGATACTACACAAATCAAAATTCATAAGTAAAAGGGGCGTTACTTATCGTAGGGTAGGCACCATGGTGCGCATGGCTAAGATGCAATCACGCCCGTTGTTCAGCTTAGCAAGGTGAAGTTTGGTTTTAATGTGGTGATGCAAGGCTTCCGCGGTCCCGCGAGCTTTGGACAACCATTCCTAGCCCAATTAGGAATCTTCTTTATATATATCCATGAAATCATGAATAGGAATCACTCACACCTATCTTCCATCAACGCCCCCTTTTTCCGTGTGTGGATCTCTATTCAAGGTGCAGATCCAGAGATTTGGTCGGTGATTTTCTTTGCTTCTTGTGGCTTAATAGCGTCTTCTGTTGCATAACTCATCAGGTGGATGGGGTTTTCTCCGAGGCATATTTTGATGAATCCCGTAGGGAAACCCCTAACTTGTGCATCATTCATTCCATAAGGCATAAAGTCTTCACACAATGTCAATTTTTGATGTTTGACCCCAACTTTTGAAGCTAACGGATATGGCTATCATATGCAAAAGGAATCACTTGATTTGGAGTTTGTATGTCCGGGCTTTTATGTATAGAAATTTGTAGTTTGTAATCCCGTGCAATTCTTGAAACTTCATGAACTTCATTAAAAAACCCATATCTTCTAGCTCGTGCATACATTTGATACGCCCTTTAAGTATGTCATAGCAGATACATAGATAAACACTTCTCATGAAGGATGCGGCATCCCGTTCCTCACCGATGGTTGCTAATTTTTGTACTTCAAAGAGTAACTTGATAATTATTAATTCAGCATCTCCTCCATGATTGGCCGGTGTGGTTGAAGTTGATGGTAACTGAGGCGAAGTCCCCTCGTCATGGGTGTGATCAGGTAAAGGAATCCAGGAAGGTTGGCCACCGCTTCATTGTCCGTATCTGAATGGACTCGTGTAGACTTTAGTACACATGTGCAGTTTTTGCGATTCTTCGGATGCGACTGTCGAAGATGATGTTCCAAGTGTACAAGAGATGATACCTAAAAATTTCCCTGAGATTTAAAGATTGCAGCTGAGGCTCTTGTTTACGTGTAGAAAGAATATATTGATGACGCTGAACCGGTCTGTAAAGACTTCTTCCCTTAGCGGGTAGCAATATCGATACTGCTACCCGTTTAGTAAAATATTAAAAGGGTCCCATCTTCTCATTCACATCGCAGAGTCGGAGTGGGATTGATCATCCGGGTCAAGTCCCCAGGTTTCGACAATTGTGTGCCAGCGGATTTGTAAAGAAATTTGAACATGACTCACTTGTGCGCAGAATCTTCAAATGCATGTGATTTTATCTGTCATGTTGCGCAATTCATATAACATTCAGTGCGGATTTGCTGGTTTGTTTGAGAGCCTCGGAATATTCCTAGGGTTGGTACTTCGCTTTGTTGTTGTGGACTCGTGGGCGCCTTAAAATCATATCGTAAGATAATGATTTGAAACTTAGTCCATGTTTGAATGTCGCCTACGTTCAACTTGAGAGTAATATGGCTATAGGTGCTCTTTCATCTCCTATTGGAATCTTCAGCGCGTGCGTAGCCTCACATCCGGTAGACCCTACAACTTTTCAAGCTTTGATAGTGAAGATGTTGACATACGCTCGATGTCGATTAGTATTTTCACAAACACAACTCGCTCGATACGGTGATGGTGAAAAGTCCCCACGGGATTTTCGTCGTTCTTATCGATTATGACACAAGCGATACGGTTGATTGCCGTAGAGATCCTTGCGCTATCTTAATTTGGCGCCGGTGCCAAGGCTAGGGAGGCTGTCGAGGCATACATGGAGTATTTGATTCAGACATATTGCTGAGGTGTAACTTCTCTCTTGGATATTTCATTAATATCGATACCAACTGAGAGTTGGTCTGAGTAGTGTTTGTGGATCAGATACCTATCTTCACGTGTGTCTCTATGATCCTATTCTATGGAATGCATCATCCTTTCTAATAAATCTGGAGCAGTGGTGGCCGATCGCTTGGCCGCTTCGTGAAGTTCTGAAAAAGTTTGAAATCGCAAATTTTCGAGTAAGGCTCGATAGACAGGAATCATACCGTTAATACATGGCTCTACTAATTGTCATTGAGTCACCTTCGTGTCATGACAATCGAAGGCTTGTACTCTGAACCTCTTGATGTAGTCATTGGGATTCTCGTTGTTGCGCTGAAACATTCTTCCCAAGTCTGAAAGCGTGATTTGGTCAGAAATGAAGAAATACTTTCGATAAAACACGCTCACCATCCCGTCCCAATTGGATATACTATTGGGAGAAAGATTGTTGTAGCAGGTGTAAGATCTCCCGGTGGGTGACTTGGAAAATTCCTTGAGCCGCAGCACTTGGTGGTATTCATGCACTCCTAGAGTTTCCGTAAATCGAGAGATGTGTTCACGGGGATTACCTGTTTCATCATAAAAATAAAAGGTAGGTGACACATATCCTTTTGGCATAAGGACTCTCTGGACATCCTATGTGTAAGGCGGATGGTGAAGGTGGAATAATGATGACTCATCTTTTACGCAATTTGCAAAGAGTTTCTCCAAATTTTGTTGAGTAATAAATTTGACTCGTTGGATGTAATCGGCGCGGAGCACGGATACCATCCTCACGAGGTTGTCCCCTTGAGTTTTTGGATCCAAGCAGATGGGGGGATGTTTGGTTTCCTCGCTTGGATTTGGCGTTGCTCTGGAAGTTACTGTTCCATTAAAGTTCTAAGTTAAGTAAGAACTTATCTATGAGTAGTCGTCGTTGATGTTTGCATCTTTTCCAGGTCTTCTTGTCTCTGCATCAGGTCTGCTACGCTCGGGGGTGCTTCTATGTTTCTGACACCTTTAGTGTTGACATCATCTTCTACGCCGTCGGTGGGGGAAGTAGTGTTATTTTCTGGGGTGATATTCGAGAGGGATTTTCGAAATTTGCACCATTGATATTCTTGGAATTGGGATCAACCATTCCACTTGGATCTAAGCTCTACCATGTTTTCAAAGGTTGAAAAACCGATTTTCAAATTGAATGAAGAATCTAATTTCGTGACTCGAGGTTGATCTCGTTTGTGGTCGCTAATTGTTAGTACCTAAAAATTACTTTCGTGAAAAAATAAATGCATCATTTGTGGTACTTTCTTTTTAGGTTCGAAAATCAAAATCGAACAATATAAGCCTAAACCACGGTAGTAGCCTAAAAGTTTGAGAAATTTTAGCCTAAACCATCGTTGTGGTCTTGCTTCGGTCACGATGGAGAGGAAGATGGGTTGATCTTAGGGGAGATAAGCATAAAAGTTTGAGAAATTAACAATAATATTGAATTTGTGTGTTGGATATTAAAAAATATGAAGAATAACAAAGCTTTTTGGGTATGAAAGATTGTCCTATCTTCTGAATAGGTTCTATTTATATATAGTAGTTAAAGATACGAGTAATGCCAATCTCATAAGTAATGGAAGTCGTGAACCGCGGAGAGATGGAGATGATGGGTTAGTGCGAAAAAATTTAGGGAAGTTTCGGAAATATATGTATGTTGCGCCCGCTATCTCTCCATATAGTAGTTGGGCTTTAGACTTCACGACGTTCATCGATTGAAGACGAAGATCTACTAAGGGAGCTTGGAGGAACTTCATCAACAAAAGGTATGTGGAGACTTGAACTCATCTATCACTTTAAGTTTATTCTATTTTATCTCCTATTGAGACTAAGTCGTATAGCTATGTAGACTTTATATGATACACATTTGATATTTCGAAAGCGGAGTTTAACTCGCTTAATCTTTCTTGAAATACGTGTTGGAAATATTTTGGATTTATCTACGTTCATCATCATTCTTGACGAAAGTCAAAAGATGATCATGTGAAAATCACATGTTAACATCTTATATGATTTGTGTGAGACAATCATTTGATGTAGACTCGGAATGTTTCGTATTGATCATTTGATCACTTGAAAATTGCTTATAAGATAATATTTTGTGTAAGACAGCTATTGTCCTCTTGTAAGAATGTTTCAATATTGAAATGGGAGTTGAAAAGATGAGAGTACCCAAATACACCACAGTCTTTTATTTAACCACCTATAAGTCCTCTACCGAAAGTGATTGTCTATGGACCAGTCGAGACAATACAACGAATCGGTTCATACTTCGTGTGACCGTCTATGGATACGACATCGGGAAAGACGACAACAAGATAACTTGTGTGATTGACTATGGATAGAAGATCGAGACAATACAACAATGAAGTATGATACTTGAGAATAGGTTCGAGACTTAACCGATCACTATCAAGTTATTTGTAGGTGAAAATGGTTTCTGCTGATTTGGTAATTTTGGGTGTATGGGTGAGAAACAATCTAAACCCTAAACAATGTACTGCAAGGGAGTACTTTAGATTCGAGAGATCAATCTGTACAAGTCCGGCCTAAACCAAAAAATGGCCGTTCCAGACTTGCTTCGGTCACAAAGTGAAGGAGAATGGGTCGGTTTTGGGGAGGAAAGCAAGGAAAGCGATGAGACCAGAATAGTTGATTCGGAAGAGTACTTGTGTTACTACGACTTGTATCGAAAAAGTGGGAAGGCTAACAAATGGTAAGCTAGCAAGTATTTTCGAGTGTTGTGTATCCCCGAATGAACTTGTTGTTCGTGGAAATAGGTAAGACCTATTTATACAAGTCGAAGTGAAACGTACCCTGGTCTCATTAAAGAATGGAAAAATAGGTAAGTAAATGGGAGGAGGTGGTAACCGTATGCATGGAATTTGATGTTCCATAAAATAGTTAACGCATGGAATTGATGTTCCATAAAAACATTAACGTATGGAATTGATGTCCCATGAACGTTTCACTTTTAACTCCCTCGTATTTGCTAACCGCCTCACCCTTTTGACACTTCCTTATGACGGGCGTAGTGTACGCCGCACGCCAGTAAACCGCCAAACCAATACCCAAAGAGGATCCCCCGGTTTGTGATATGTGTTGATGTCTCGAATGTTTTGTGGAAAACATGTAACATAGGGTTGTTGCACGGCAAGTCGAGCTCGGGAGACTTGGTAGCTCAGTGACCTTCGGACAGTCGAGATTTTGTATTTTAAGAGGAAAGGTAGATGTTTGATCTTTGCACGCTTTCGTTCGTTGGTGGCCGTATAGGGAAGGCCAGCATGGTGGCGCGGCTAGGTTAGCATGCCATTGGCATGGCATGGTGGTGCGGCTAGGTTGGCATACCATTGGCGTGGCATGGAGGTGCGGCTAGGTTGGCATGCCGTTGGAATGGTGTGGTTTGGCGTGGCCAAACTTAGGTTTTCGGGCTAAAGGTTACCATGCGTTGTCTGGTAACCTTGGAAGGCTAGGATTTGCTCGTGGGATTGAAGGGGGGCCGTCGATTGTCGCACGCCTTCGTTTTGGTAGCCGCGTAGGGAAGGCCATCATGGTGGCGCGGCTAGGTGCGTTTGGCATGTGGGGCCAAGGGTTTGGTAAGCCGTTGGCACATGGTGCGGCTAGCATGGCTAGGGCCAAGGCAAGGTGTGGCTTGGCTTGGCATGTGGGGCCAAGGGTTTGGAAAGCCGTTGGCACATGGTGCGGCTAGCATGGGTAGGTGCCAAGGGTTTGGCAAGCCGTTGGCACATGGTGCGGCTAGCATGGCTAGGTGCGATTTGGCTTGGCATGTGGGGCCAAGGGTTTTCCATGGGCGCATGGCGTGGATAGCTTGGCTAGGTTTGTCTTGGCATGTGGGGCCAAGGGTTTGCCATGGGCGCATGTCGTGGCTAGCTTGGCTAGGTGCGGTTTGGCTTGGCATGTGGGGCTAAGGTTTTGCCATGGGCGCATGGCGTGGCTAGCTTGGATAAGTGCGGTTTGGCTTGGCATGTGGGGCCAAGGTCAAGCGGGACTACCCGCTGAATTTAAGCATATCAATAAGCGGAGGAGAAGAAACTTACAAGGATTCCCCTAGTAATGGCGAAAAATCCAAGAACAACCCGGCTTGAGAATCTGGACGGCTTATGTCCAATTGTTGGTCTGTAGAAGCGTCATCGGCCGACGGATCGCCCAAGTCCCCCGGAAAGGGGCGCCGAGAGGGTGAGAGCCCCGTCGTGCTCTTGACTGTCGCACCACGAGGCGCTGTCGGTGAATCGGGTTGTTTGGGAATGCAGGCCAAAGCGGAAATTCCGTCCAAGGCGGTAAGCGAATCCAGTGAAATCAAGGCTAATATTTTGTTTAACTAATCCACAAGATAATAGAGAACAAGAATACATTTATGAAAACATTGGTTACAAAAATGTTTCTCTCTCTCCTAATGACTTGCTTTCCAATCCAAAAAGAACTCTCTTTTCAAAAATTCACTCATCCCAAAACACGAGAAAGATGTGGAGACCTAGCAAGATTTAGGAGTGTTGCGATTTCATAACTAACATTTATATTTGTATACTTGCAAATGTTGAATATCATTGTTGTGGCGATATTATGATCCGAAAATACAATGAAAACATTGGTTACAAAAATGACGACATATAGCTTTCACCCACAAGATTTATGTTGCTAAATCTAATATCCTATATAAAGAGTCACCCACTATGTAATATCCTATATAAAGAGAACAGCTTAAGGTGAGAGAGATCTTTTTAGAGTGGAGTGAAAGTTTTGAGAAGAGAGAAAGTCTAATATAGCGGTTGTATTCTTGATTTCATTTCCTTCTTGTAAAGTTTCTAACTCAATTAATAAAAGGTGTAATTGTTGATCTTAAAGATGTGTTGATTATTATGAATTCTTGTGAGGGATGTATTGTGGAATTTCTGCAACTACATAATGGCGCTAGAAACAGGGATTGAAGATTGATATTGTGATTTGAAAGAATTTGGAGTAATAGGTAAAGAATTTCATATAATTTTCAACAACTCATTAAGGTTGAAAAATGGCTAGAAGAAGAGATACATCAAAACAACCAACAACTATTAGAAGGAGTAGGAGGCTTGCTGGAAAAGGGAGAGATGACATTGAGGAATCTCCAAGAATGAACACAAGAAACAATGGAGAAAATCAAGTTCAACCGCCAATTCAACGTACACCAATACAAAATAGAACTGTGGATTATGACAGAGTGAGTGTACATACTTGGCGATCAGATTAGTAGATAAAATGGAAAATGAGCATCAAATAAGAAGCAATGGACGAGAGGAGAGAGACCAAGAAGTAATGAGAGGAATAATTCATGGAAATGAAGATATTGAAGCGTCAGAGGCATTGAGGCAAAGAATACACGAAGAAAGGCGACTAGAAGCAGAAGAACGTGCAAATCTGACAAGGCAAAATCATGAGTTGAGGATGGAAAACATGAGATTACAAAGTAGAAGGTCAAGAAGCACTATAAGATCAAGTTCAAGATCAGTTAGAGGAGAAATAAGACGAAATTCTCCTATAGAAAATGCTAATGAAGATACTCAAGAGGAAGTACAAAATCCAGACGAAGAACGTCGTGAAAGAAGAGAAATAATGGAAGATTGTTATATTCAACATGGTGAAATTCTTCAAAATGGACAAAACAACAGAAATCAGGGAAATAGGAAACGTCAGGAACGAAATAATCAAGATGGCGAAGAAAATCAGGAAGAAGGAAGGAGAATATTACATGGGAGAGAAGTTCAAAGAAATCGACAAATAATTGAAGATGAAATCGAAAGACATTACACTGAACAAGCACGTCTAGCTTGCGAAAGGGAAAGACTGTGAGCAGAAGTGGAAGAATAAGAGCTCCAAGAGGCAATTCGCCAGAACAATCATGATAATCGAGAAAGAAGGCGTGAACAAAATCGCAATAATGGTAATATCAATGAAGAATATGATTGAGTACAAAGGAGAGCTGAAAGGCGGCAAAGAAGAGAAAATGAGAAGTATAATCATGTGTGAATTCATGAAAGAAATGAAAGAGGAGATCGCAGAGAAAGACGAGAATAAAATGATGAACAAGAAAATCAAAACAGATATGAATACAGAAGAAGAGAAGTGGAGTTAAAAAGACCAATGGATCCAAATTCTGGTGTAAATGAACAAATTTTGAGAGAGCTAGCGGAAATGAGAGGAATATTAAATAATAAAAGAGAAGGAGGTAGGAGACAACTGGACGAAGCCATAAAAGAAGCCGCGAAAACTCCATTCACACAAGAAGTACAATTAGGAGGAATACCCCCAAAGTGCAATCTACATGCGTTAACCAGCATTTTTGACGGAACAACTTGTGCAAAAGACAACATATCAAAGCTTATGTGAGATGTATGCTACAATGGGAAAACCATGATGTTGTATTGTGCAAATATTTTGCATCAAGTTTAACAGAGAGGCCTTAAAATGGTTTGAAGGTTTTCCAAAGAATACTATAACATCTTTCAACCATTTGCAGGCTACACTTTTAGGGGCGTATATAAGTAACAATTCCTCGCGACCTGGCATTGAAGATGTATTTGGGTTAAAGCAAAGGGTTGGCGAAAGTTTGAAGCATCTAACCATGAGGTGGAAGACAATGTGTAGTGATATGGCTGGCCGTATGGATGAGAGATATCTCATTATATCATTCATTAACGCTATGTTCGCAACCAATCTGTTGTACATTCAAATTTTCAGAATCAAGAATACGATCACAATGACTGAGTTGCGAGAACTTCAGGAGGAGTATATTGCTCTTGAGGAAAAGCAAAATGAGATAGAATCATACCCAGTTGCGAACACAAGTTCAAAAGCAGCGAATGCAAGCTTGTTACCTAAGTTGATAAATACAGTGGCGAGCACTTCGCAAGGACAACAAGAGAGGATAATGGGAGATAGTCAGCAGAAACTAGTAGCTATGGGAAGTCGTGATCAAGAAGAATTCGAGAGAAAAAGAAACTTCTATAGCCGTGGTGGAAATAACAAAATTCAAATACTTAATCAGCCACAAGAAACTTATGGAGGTCAGAGGCAAAACCATCACAGAGGACGGGGAAGTCATAAGATAATATGGGAAGAAATCAAAATGCCACCTCTGAATGCTAGTGTGGATAAAATATGGGAAGTTATAATCTTGATGGAAAACATACCCGCGCCATGGAACATGGGGAGTGAACCTCCTCCAAGCCACAGAAGTCATGAAATTTGCTCTTATCATCATTTCCATGGACATTCAACAAATGACTGCAGAAATATAAAGAGAATCATTCTCAGAATGTTAGATCAGTGAAAATTAAATCATTTTCTAGTAGGACAACCTCAGTCTCAACCATTACCACCACCGCCAGAAATTCGCAGAGTAAATACAACAAAAGGAGGAGAAACATTTGTAATAGAAGTTGGAGCAAAGGCAAAGAATCTGTTTTGTCACTCTATTGTACATTCGTACAAAACGATTGAAGACTTTCACGATAACATTCTCAGCAGGGTTTTCGCAAGAGATGCCGATGATAGAGAAATAATGAACATTGCGAAAGTTTCGCCACTGAAAGAATGGCAAAAGAAGACTATTTCCTTCACCGCAGAAGAAGTACCTGAGGGTGGAGAAATGCACGATAACCCATTAGTGGTAAGATTGGAGATTAACCCAAAACCTAATGATGATGAAGATGATGAAGCTAAGAATTCATGGGCAATCAACAAACTTTTAATCGATACTGGAAGTTCCGTGGATATCCTTTTTATCATGCTTATAAAACTATGGGAGGAAAAGACGAAGATCTAATACCTTCAACTTACAAAATCTATGGTTTTAATGGTACTGCCAATAAGCCTAAAGGGGAAGTCAATATGCGAATTCCATTGAAAGGATTGTCCTTTGAAATTACATTAGGCAAATCGATGTGGAATCACCATACAACGCTTGATTGGATGACCTTGGTTACATGGGATTCTAGGTGTAGCATCAACTTTCCATCAATGCATCAAGTTCCCTCATCCCAATGGTATTGGCATCATAAAATGAGATTGGGTTGAAGGAAAGAAGTGTTATGAAATTGATGTAGAATCTTGCGAAGAAGAAGAATTGGAAACATAACATCAGAGAAAAACAAAAAAGTGAAAGATTGATGGTAGATGCAATAGAATAGAGAGAAGAAGAAACGCTGCGAAACCAATGCATCTTTGAAGGTAAGAAGCGACGAAGATTTCGTAAAAGATAAGAAAATAACAGAAAATTTCAAAAATGCAGAGGCAGAAAGTAGCAGAAGTAAGAGACTTAAAGAGTGAATGTATTTGTTGATTTTATGACTGCAAAAGAAAAATTGGGAGAAGAAAGAAAGATGTATGACTGATTTGTTCAAAAAAAAAAAAAAAAAAATTATGAATAACAAAGATGAGATTGCGAAATTACAAAAGAGCTTATATGCAGAAGAAGAAAATATATTTTATGAATGACAAAAATGAGATTGCGAAATTACAAAAGAGCTGATATGAAGAAGAAGAAATAAAACAATCAGAAAGGGGAATCGATCCTTGTATGAGGTGCAACATGTTTTAGCGAGAAGGGGAACCGATCCTATGGACATGCGCAACACTTTTTTAGGAAAAGGAGAACCGATCCTATGGACATGTGAAACACATTCAAGTTAGTACCATATATATGTGGGGAACCGATCCTAGTACCTAGTCAACCGAATTTTGGGAAGCTAGTGTGACTATGCACAGTACTCACATGGAGGGAGAACCAAAACTTTTTTTTGTAGAACCGTTAGACCCATGATTGGTGATTGAGTGTTGTTGATCAATTACATAGTTTTAGAAAGTCAGATGAACAAATTCTAAACTTGTTTGGAAGTGTGGCAAATCGGTTTCAAGATTGTAAGTATGAAAGAGGACTTACAGAGTAAGGATTTCAACATACTTTGAACATGTGCAATAACACTTATCTTTAATTGCTCAAAGTTATTCCTTAATAGCTAAAGGAAGAAAATCCCAGGATCGAAACATAAATAAGTTAAGAATCTTTTATTTAAGGTTTTTAATTTTATTTTAGGAAAACGAGAATTAGTAATGTTCATTTACTAGTTGAAGATTTTCCAAAGAGATTTTCGGTCATAATTTTGGACAGAGCATTTCCAGGAATTATGGAAACCGAATTTGGAATTTATTGCATATCTTGAGAATATTTTCGGTTTTGTAAATTCCTTGGTGTGCAAACTTCCTTGTCTATAAATACTTGAAGTTTGCATTTCTAGCAAACTGATCCTTCGTGACAACAAACTTCCTCGGTTGTGTTGTTACTGGTGAAGCCGCCTATTCGGAGAGGAGAGTAACCTAATTAGGAGAAATCTCTTACGACCGCTCAGTTTAAAGTCTTCTTTGGGATTGAGAAGCTCTATTAGTACCGTTGGTGGGAAACTAGATAATTGCGGTTGATCTTGTGTTTTAGATTGATTTGATTGACTAACGGTGGTTGAACTTTGATTGCACCTAGTTTGTTTATGCTTGAGAATCTTCTCTTCGATATAAGACAGGGATCTTTAGACTGTTTGTAGATCTAAAGACGTCTTGTGATAATCTATTGTTAACAGACTCCGTTCTGTGCGTAATTAATCATAAGAGATTCAAGTTGTTGTGTTCAGGCGTTTATTGAAGATCTAAGAAGATTTGAAGACAAATAAGATATTGAAGATTTTTGATTTGGGGTACATAATCTTTGGTGTGCACAATACTTGTTTCGGTATAGAGGATCCAACTATAATCGGTTTATCCTTGTGGTAGATTGGATTGATTAGTTGTGTAGATCGGCATCAATACAATTCTTTGTAATTAAAAGTATTGATTTCAAAATCTTAACAATTACCTTTGGTAGTTGAGAATAAGATAGATCTAAGAACCCGACGAAGGAGTTTATTGAGATAAATAGAAGTGCCTTTGTCGAACTCACATCACTTTTGGAGAAAGGACTTATAGGTAGGAAAAGTTTTAGCTTGAGGTATATTTGGGTACCCTCGCCTTTTCACTAAGTATGCACACCCGTTCGTGTACTGGCGTAAGGTTCATGTCCGAATATTTCTGCTGGAATTGGAAGTTCGCGTACCCGTTTGCGTACTGGCGAAACCCAATTTTGTTCCGGGTATTTCAAGTATGCGTACCCATTTGTATACTTGAAGGTTAAAGTTCTAAAATCGGTTGTGTACATAAACATAAACATTTATATATTAAGGAATGCAATTTTCCAAACCGTGGCTGTAATGTTCATGAATTGATTCAAGTGAATCAAACTGATTTTGCTTCAATTGTGTTCTTGTATAATGCTATGAGAATATAGCAATTGAATAACTCTTTAACTCGTTTCGTTTGAGTCATTTGAACTAGTTATGGTTAAGATGAACAAGGTTGACATGAGAGTATTCTTATGGATAACTTCGGTTAACTATTATTGAACCAACATGGTGTACACGTTTAGGTACGGTTACATAAACCTAAATGAGGGTACATTTCATTTTGTGTAACAAGCTAAGTTCGATCTAACGGTTGAAAGATATTAGCTTGGTTGAATCAGGTTTTTCATCTAACGGTGAATATTGAATGCTTTGTTACCAAGGTAACTTAGAATGCAAACCCTGATTTGAAAACTATATAAAAGAGAACTCTAGCAATTGGGAAACTTAATCCCCACACTTCAGTGTGTTACTAGTTGCATAACTAGAGTCGATTCTCCTTCAACCTTAGGTTTCTCTCGAGACCACGTAGGTTAACGACTTGAAGACTTCATTGGGATTGTGAAGCCATACCCAACTATTTTTTATGTAGTTGCGTGATCCGATCTTGTTGTTTCTATCGTGTTGAGTGCAATTGAAATAATTGGCTCGAGATTAATATCTCCGATAGGCAAGATAAAAGTAATCACAAACATATTCGTCTCATCGTTTGTTATTCCACAATATCGTGTTTCGCTAGTCGATTAAGTTTATTGTGAGGTGATTGATAATACTAGGTTGTTCGTCGGGAATATAAGACCGGTTTATCAATTGGTTCATGTTCACCTTGATTTATCAAAATACGGAACAAAACTCATAGGTATTTCTATGGGAGAAAAATTTATCTATACCAATAGACTTTTCTGTGTGAGACAAATTTGTTTATCAAGTCTTCGACTTTGGGTCGTAGCAACTATTGGTTATGGGTGAAATCAGTTAAGGGAATCAAGTGCGTAATATCCTGCTGGGATCAAAGACGTAAGGAACACAACTGTACCTTGAATCAGTGTGAGATTGATTAGGGTTCAACTACAGTCCAGTCCGAAATTCATTAGTAGTAGGCTAGTGTCTCGTAGCGGCTAATACTGATGTGGTGTTCAAAGATGGACTAGGTCCCGGGTTTTTTTCGCATTTGCGGTTTTCCTCGTTAACAAATTAGGTGTACGTGTTTTTTTTTTCCGCATTATATTTTGTTACATAATTGAAATATCACAGGTTGTGCGTTAAAATTAATCAATTAGATAATCCAACCTTTGGTTGTTGATTTAAATTGATTGACACGTGAACATTGGTCTTTGGTACAGATTCAAGTTGTTTCACATGATAATCGGCTCGTAGATTTCTATTTGTTTGATTTGCTAATTACATTGTGAAAGAGAGATATAAACTCTTGTTTATACTTTTCTCTAGATTGAGTCATTTGTCTAGTTGATTCTCTAGAAAGTATATTGGAGTAAGTCCTCTCGGATTGCCAAACAAATTGTTGGGTGTGGTTGTTGTACCCCGCATTTTCAATTGGTATCGGAAGAGACAAACACATTAAAGACACGATAAGTCGTGTTTGTAGCAATCGTGTTCTGAGGACCTAAGAAGTATCTCACAATAAGCTATCGTATATTGATATGTCTTCCAGAGATTCCGATTACAACAAAAATCTTGGGTTTTCCTTAAAGGATAGCTCCTTAGTAGATTCTTCCGAATCCCGAGGGAAAAACAAGATTTGGGAGATCGTGTTAGATTCTGAAATGGAACTCACCAGATCATTAAAAAAATCTGCTGATATCATTGACTTTCAAGTTTCTAAAATCAAGACTCTTGAAGAAAAGAATGATCGGCTTATTGATGAATTTGAGAAATCTCTTGAAAGGGAACGTGAACTCTACAGCTTCATTGAATCTCTCTCTAACAATATCGAAAATTTGGTTCAAGAAACTACTCTACAGCGTGAAAAGATTAGTATGCTTGAAGATACTGTTAAAGAAGACTCAATTAGAGAAAAACGTTTAGTCAAGGCTTATTCATCAGAAATAAATAGTTATCGTGTTGAAAAAGAGAAACTTGTTGCATATCTTCAATTTGCCCGAGAACAGTGTAACACCTTGAAAAAGGAAAACTCTGCTTTGATGATTTAGTCATCTTATGCACCTTCTTCTGATACTCACAAGGTTTTACCTGGCGTGAAGAAAAGTTCCTCTAAGAAATTACCTTCTGTGAATCACTTGCAAAATTTGCATGTGCCGGAAGAAGTTATGGGTCAAGGCAATCATGTCTCAAATCCACGATGATGTTCCTTCTGTGGAAAAAATAATCAATATGCTCTTCATTGTTTTGCCAGGAAAAAACAAATTTCTGATCTCCATAATTTGCTTTTTTCTACTGTCAACGGAGTAAATCGTCTGACGACGTCTATAGTGAATTTCCTTCCAGCAGAAAACCAGAACTCTTATAAAAATGATCTCTTATTTAGAAATCATCACAAGTTGTATGTTCCCCATTATGGTATAAGCTCTTGTACCACTAATGAACACTTTCCCTGTGCTCATAAGAACAAGTATGGTAAGTCTAGGTCAAGAAAATGGAAATCCTCTAACTTCTTTCTTCCGGAACCGATTTCTAGAGTTCTTAGACTCGGTCCTTAGAAAAATCCTTTCGATGGACTGTTGAAAGGGTTTATGACAAATTCTTGGAATAAGTTATAATCAATGGAAAGAAGGTAATACACAGGTTGAAACGTTCAAAAACTTTTACAACTCTTCTCCCATGATTCGTAGTGAGATCACTTCTCACTCCTTTACCTGACTCTAGGTAATCTCATCCTTGAATCTATCTTGAGAGGTGCAAGGATGATAATTATGGGAGTTTCAAGATTAGTTGTATATATATATATAGTCGTTTTCTTGTTAATCAATCTGAGTTTTGCAATCCCGCTATCATGACTCAGGCTCTAATTTAAAGTGATTATTGAGCTATATTAACAAACATTGTGTATCCTCTTATTGGTTTTTGCTCATCCATCTTTGTATTGTGAACGGTTCATGTACGTACGTGTCCCTCTCCTGCGAGTTCAAAGGGTTTCCTTAATGAGAAGTTTCTTCTCTTTACTTAAAATACATATATATATATATATATATCCCATTTTGTATTAATCCATCCCTAACAAAAATTATATGGAAAACTCTGCAAAATCTCAAGAGATTGTGCATCTTGATATGGAGGAAGACACTCAAGGACGTGATTCGATTCAAGAGCTGGTTCTAAAGAAGATGCTTGAAAGGAAGGAACACAACTCCTGGATTGGTGAATCTGTCATGGATTTAACTCGTTTTCAAGACGATTCAAAGGTCGAGTTTGCAAATCTTCAACTGCAAATAAACCAACTCTTAGATGGTCAGGCCAGAATCCTTGCAAATCAAAATATTCTGATACGGAAACATAAGAAGCTCATCATGGACTGTGTCAAAGCTAGACAACTTGCTCGGGTTGTTGATCGTAAAGTTTGTGTTCTAAATCACGAACATGGAGTGTTTACGGTCAAGAGAATAAAGGAAATAAGTGATACCTTCTATGATGGATTCATTGAAAGGTATGAGGTTCTCAAAGAACTTTGATTTTGTCTAGGAAACTTCTTATGAGAATTTTATTCTTGTGTTTTTTAAGAAGGATAACTAGGATTTAGAATAGCCAATATTGTGAGAACACATAGCTATGTCCAACGTTTTCATCTTCAATGTTTTTATTAGACTAACCTTAACATCCAGAAGACTGAGATTTTATTTCCGAACATGGATCCCTGAAGTTTTGATGAAGCTGTCTTTCCTGCGAACATTGGATGGCCTGCTATAGGCGTTAAATTACTGGGTGGACCTATAAGTCTTGATCTTTAGTATTGCAGTGACATGGTTAGGACCAGAGTTGCAAGAACAATCCAGCTTATGAACACAGTCAAGCTTCTTCAAGACCCTCTAAGCGAACTGCTACTCCTAAGTAATTGTGCTGGAGTTTCTAAGCTCCATTTTACTTTGAGAACTACTAATCCTCTAGAATTACATTAGGCCAAGTATCTGTTTGACGAAAATGTCTTTCAATTCTTGCGACATATTATCACTGGTGATGGTTCAGGGTTCGGACCCATACAACAACGACTAGCCACACTTCCCATTTAAGATGGGGGGTTTACACTATGAGTGACACAAGTCATTACTGTTACGTTGCGTCTTATCTCCAGACTCGGCAATTACAAGAATCAATGCTCAACCTTCCACCATATATTAGCCCGTGTACTAGTCTTCAACAAGCATTAAACAGTTTCATGGAGGTATGTGGCCTAACCTCTTCTACTTCCAACCTCAACAATACTGCCCCACACCCTATGCACTCCCTGAAAGTGTTGTATTTTGGCGTTGTTAAGAAGAACATTCTAGCCTGATACTCCCTGACAGACCGTGACACTGCTCTCTTGAAAAGTAACAAAGTGCCTCATGTTCTAGACTTCCTCAAAGCCATTCCCGTCACTGGACTACATCAGAGTATTGGACCAAGGAACTTTCGTGTCATTTTAACCTACAGGTTTGGCATACTATTGTTTGGAGAGGATAGTTTGTGCACTAGCTGTAACCGACCGATGGATGTCTTCGACGATCATGCCGTTCATTGTGCGAATGACGTCAGGCTTAAATTTCTTCATGATTTAGTACGGGATGTATTGACAGATAATTGTCACAAGGCGGGTGTGCATGCACAAAAATAAGTCGATTTGGGTTTCTTATCCGATAACAGTACTTCTTTGAGGCCAACTGATATTCTAGTCCATAACTGGGACAACGGACATGACGTTTGCTTTGATGTCATTGCCATTTCACCATTCACTGGAGGAGGACTACACAATTTCACACCTGGACACGCAATTGTGAATGCCATAGCCCGCAAGTGCAACAAATACTTGGCGAAATGCTCTTTGCACGGCCACGGGTTTGGTGTTCTAGCCTTCTCCACCATGGGAGAGCTTGGGGAAGAAACTATCATCTTCTTAAAGAGGTTGACCGGTTGTATCGCTAATCATGACGCTAACTAAAAAATAGGCAACTCCATTTTCCATATATTAGGTCTTGCCATTCAAAAAGGTGTTGGTGCCCATCTTGTTGCTAGGCTACCCACCAACTTATTGTAAACAAAATGATTACTACTATCATTATAATGATAGTGTAAAATAAATATTTGTATATTATTCTAAGTTATTTGGAAGATGATTTTTGCAGCATTAATCTTTATGGTTTCATATATTACAAATTGTTATGGGATATGTTGTTTACGTCCGTAAACCTTGATTGTCCCATACTTTTTCAAAATTTATCTCTATTATGTCGATATGAATGTATTGATAAAAGACAGAATGAACTTTTGAATACAAAAGTTAAAGCCTTTCGAGTGAATAAAATCAATTTTGTTTCAATTGTGTTCTTGTACTAAACACGATAGAACACAATTGAAATAATCATAACGAAACATTCCAAGTCTACACCAAATGATTGTATCACACAAACCATGTAAGATGTTACTCGGCAATTTTCACATGATCATCTTTTGACTTGCGTCAAGAATATAAGATGAAATTGGTCGAAGCGAAAGCTTGCCAACACATATTCCGAGAAATATGTAAGCAAGTTAAACTTAGCTCGAAATCTCAAATGTGTATAATAGAAAACTATATCGTAACACGACTTATGTGTCTCAATATAGGAGATAGAGTAGAAATAGACTTTCCAAGTGATAGATGAGTTTCAGTCTCCACATACCTTTTGTTGATGAAGTTCCACAAGATCTCCTTAGTAGTTCTTCATCTTCAAATGATGAACGCCGTGAAGTCTAAGGATCAACTACACAATCTATGTCCTAGTCCGAGACATCTATAAGTAGACTATAAATCAGACTTATAGTTTTGATCACTAATATTGACAAACATGCTTGAGATAGCAACGCATGCGAGTTCGACCGAGCAGTGCTCTAACAATCTCCATCTTTGTCAATTTTAGTGACAAAACTATCAATACATATGGATTAAAAAATAAATAAAACATTGTAGCTTCTCATCCAAATGCTTGATCTCCTTGGCATCTTCAACACGACTCGAAATCTTCGTCATTTCCAAGTACTCCATGATTCTAAACGTGTTCAACTCAGCATCATAGTTGTTGAAGATCCGTAGCGATAACAATGAGAAAAAAATGTTCTCAATCATTGTTATATAGTTTCATAGTATCATTACACAACATCAAAGTTCAATTGTATCACAACTTTGACAACAATATTATGGTGATATGTATCACTCCCCTTTAGTCAATACTTCATCTCAACATGAAATGGACTCCCCCTTACATAATGATCCGTAAACCATATGTATTTGTAGTATGAAGCTACACATTAATTCTCCCCTTTTTTTCAATATAAATTGGCAAAGGTACGAAAACTAGTGGGATCCTCATGAAATTTTCAATAGAGATACTTCATGACCAAAATAGAATAACATACCAACTTATTTAGATGCAATCATATAGCCGAAGATAAATGCATTCATCAAGGAGTTTATAAATATACATGTAGGATCAGAATATCGCAACATCAATACCATTGCGAAACCATTATACAACACATTGCGAAGACATCGCAGATTGGTTACAAAAATGACGCGACATATGACGACAGCCAAAACACGAGAAAGATATGGAGACCTAGCAAGATTTAGGAGTGTTGCGAAATCTAACACTTGTATACTTGCGAGAATATCGCAAGTCAGATCCGAAAATAAAGGACAACTTAGCTGTCACCCACTATGTAATATCCTATATAAAGAGCCGAACATGCTTAAGGTGAGAGAGAGATCTTTTTAGAGTGGAGTGAAAGTTTTGAGGAGAGAGAAAGTCTAAGATAGCGGTTGTATTCTTGATTTCATTTCCTTCTTGTAAAGTTTCTAACTCAATTAATAAAAGGTGTGATTGTTGATCTTAAAGATGTGTTGATTATTATGAATTCTTGTGAGGGATGTATTGTGGAATTTCTGCAACTACATAATGGCGCTAGAAACAGGGATTGAAGATTGATATTGTGATTTGAAAGAATTTGGAGTAATAGGTAAAGAATTTCATATAATTTTCAACAACTCATTAAAGTTGAAAAATGGCTAGAAGAAGAAATACATCAAAACAACCAACAACTATTAGAAGGAGTAGGAGGCTTGCTGGAAAAGTGAGAGATGACATTGAGGAATCTCCAAGAATGAACACAAGAAACAATGGAGAAAATCAAGTTCAACCGCCAATTCAACGTACACCAATACAAAATAGAACTGTGGATTATGACAGAGTGAGTGTACATACTTGGCGATCAGATTCCGTAGATGAAATGGAAAATGAGCAGCAAATAAGAAGCAATGGATGAGAGGAGAGAGACCAAGAAGTAATGGGAGGAATAATTCATGGAAATGAAGAGATTGAAGCGTTAGAGGCATTGAGGCAAAGAATACACGAAGAAAGGCGACTAGAAGCAGAAGAACGTGCAAATCTGACAAGGCAAAATCATGAGTTGAGGATGGAAAACATGAGATTACAAAGTAGAAGGTCAAGAAGCACTACAAGATCAAGTTCAAGATCAGTTAGAGGAGAAATAAGACGAAATTCTCCTATAGAAAATGCTAATGAAGATACTCAAGAGGAAGTACAAAATCCAGACGAAGAACGTCGTGAAAGAAGAGAAATAATGGAAGATTGTTATATTCAACATGGTGAAATTCTTCAAAATGGACAAAACAACAGAAATCAGGGAAATAGGAAACGTCAGGAACGAAATAATCAAGATGGCGAAGAAAATCAGGAAGAAGGAAGGAGAATATTACATGGGAGAGAAGTTCAAAGAAATCGAAAAATAATTGAAGATGAAATCGAAAGACATTACACTGAACAAGCACGTCTAGCTTGCGAAAGGGAAAGACTTTTGTGAGCAGAAGTGGAAGAATAAGAGCTCCAAGAGGCAATTCACGTAACAATCATGATAATCGAGAAAGAAGGCGTGAACAAAATCGCAATAATGGTAATATCAATGAAGAATATGATTGAGTACAAAGGAGAGCTGAAAGGCGGCAAAGAAGAGAAAATGAGAAGTATAATCATGTGTGAATTCATGAAAGAAATGAAAGAGGAGATCGCAGAGAAAGACGAGAAGAAAATGATGAACAAGAAAATCAAAACAGATATGAATACAGAAGAAGAGAAGCGGAGTTAAAAAGACCAATGGATCCAAATTCTGGTGTAAATGAACAAATTTTGAGAGAGCTAGCGGAAATGAGAGGAATATTAAATAATAAAAGAGAAGGAGGTAGGAGACAACTGGACGAAGCCATAAAAGAAGCTGCGAAAACTCCATTCACACAAGAAGTACAATTAGGAGGAATACCCCCAAAGTGCAATCTACATGCGTTAACCAGCATTTTTGACGGAACAACTTGTGCAATACAACATATCAAAGCTTATGTGAGATGTATGCTACAATGGGAAAACCATGATGTTGTATTGTGCAAATATTTTGCATCAAGTTTAACAGGAGAGGCCTTAAAATGGTTTGAAGGTTTGCCAAAGAATACTATAACATCTTTCAACCATTTGCAGGCTACATTTTTAGGGGCGTATATAAGTAACAATTCCTCGCGACCTGGCATTGAAGATGTATTTGGGTTAAAGCAAAGGGTTGGCGAAAGTTTGAAGCATCTAACCATGAGGTGGAAGACAATGTGTAGTGATATGGTGTAGTGTGGATGAGAGATATCTAATTCTATCATTCATTAACGCTATGTTCGCAACCAATCTGTTGAACATTCAAATTTTCAGAATCAAGAATACGATCACAATGACTGAGTTGCGAGAATTTCAGGAGGAGTATATTGCTCTTGAGGAAAAACAAAATGAGATAGAATCATACCCAGTTGCGAACACAAGTTCAAAAGCAGCGAATGCAAGCTTGTTACCTAAGTTGATAAATACAGTGGCGAGCACTTCGCAAGGACAACAAGAGAGGATAATGGGAGATAGTCAGTAGAAACTAGTAGCTATGGGAAGTCGTGATCAAGAAGAATTCGAGAGAAAAAGAAACTTCTATAGCCGTGGTGGAAATAACAAAATTCAAATACTTGATCAGCCACAAGAAACTTATGGAGGTCGAGGCAAAACCATCACAGAGGACGGGAAGTCATAAGATAATATGGGAAGAAATCAAAATGCCACCTCTGAATGCTAGTGTGGAGAAAATATGGGAAGCTATAATCTTGATGGAAAACATACCCGCGCCATGGAACATGGGGAGTGAACCTCCTCCAAGCCACAGAAGTCATGAATTTTGCTCTTATCATCATTTCCATGGACATTCAACAAATGACTGCAGAAATATAAAGAGAATCATTCTCGTAATGTTAGATCGGGGGAAAATTAAATCATTTTCTAGTAGGACAACCTCGTCTCAACCATTACCACCACCGCGTAAATTCGCAGAGTAAATACAACAAAAGGAGGAGAAACATTTGTAATAGAAGTTGGAGCAAAGGCAAAGAATCTGCTTTTGTCACTCTATTGTACATTCGTACAAAACGATCAAGACTTTCACGATAACATTCTCGGCGGGGGTTTTCGCAAGAGATGCCGATGATAAAGAAATAATGAACATTGCGAAAGTTTCGCCCCTTTGAAAGAATGGCAAAAGAAGACTATTTCCTTCACATGAAGAAGTACCCGAGGGTGGAGAAATGCACGATAACCCATTAGTGGTAAGATTGGAGATTAACCCAAAACCTAATGATGATGAAGATGATGAAGCTGAGAATTCATGGGCAATCAACAAACTTTTAATCGATACTGGAAGTTCTGTGGATATCCTTTTTCATCATGCTTATAAAACTATGGGAGGAAAAGACGAAGATCTAATACCTTCAACTTACAAAATTTATGGTTTTAATGGTACTGCCAATAAGCCTAAAGGGGAAGTCAATATGCGAATTCCATTGAAAGGATTGTCCTCTGAAATTATGTTATGGGTAGTCGATGTGGAATCACCATACAACGCATTGATTGGATGACCTTGGTTACATGGGATTCTAGGTTTAGCATCGACTTTCCATCAATGCATCAAGTTCCCTCATCCCAGTGGTATTGGCATCATAAAAGGAGATTGGGTTGAAGGAAAGAAGTGTTATGAAATTGATGTAGAATCTTGAGAAGAAAGAGCTGCGAAGAAGAAGAATTGGAAACATAGCATTAGAGAAAAACAAAAAAGTGAAAGATTGATGGTAGATGCAATAGAATAGAGAGAAGAAGAAACTGCGCGAAACCAATGCATGTCGAAGGTAAGAAGTTTACGAAGATTTCGTAAAAGATAAGAAAATAGAAAATTTCAAAATGCAGAGCGTAAAGTAGCGAAGTAAGAGACTTAAAGAGTGAATGTATTTGTTGATTTTATGATTGTAAAAGAAAAAATTGGGAGAAAAAGAAATATGTATGACTGATTTGTTCAAAAAAAAAAAAAAAACAAATAATTATGAATAACAAAGATGAGATTGCGAAATTACAAAAGAGCTTATATGCAGAAGAAGAAAATATATTTTATGAATGACAAAAATGAGATTGCGAAATTACAAAAGAGCTGATATGAAAAAGAAGAAGAAACAAAACAATCAGAAAGGGGCGAACCTACTATGGCGTACACCCTAGTTCGCGAAATCAAAATTTCGCAAGAGGCAAATGTAAGACCTAAAGTGCGTCATAGAAGGGGGTACCTGTTGCATGGCTCAGCGAAAAGGTTACACCGCCCCGGAACCCGATTCATGGAGATTTGGGGTCAATAAAGCCCATCCAGAGAGAGGTACCTTGGATTTTCAACCTAAGCTTATGACTTAGGTTGGACGACTGAGGGTCTCTTCTAAGGAGTGTGGCATTTGATCAAGGAGCCGAGGTACACGGTTGAGCCAAGAGTTCCTGGGGCGTTTGAAGTGTCTCGGCCATTCTTGGCAAGTCTTGACTTATGTTGCACTCGGCCCGAAGAAAACCCCACTTAGGGTGCAGTCTTGTAACCATAATCCATAGGAAAAAGGGATAAGAGGCTGCGCAAACAACTGGTTGTTGTTAGGACCTGATGGGAGGAGACAACCTTTTATGGTAGAGGTACATCTCCTTGAAGGGACAACCAGGGGGAAGATAAGGGCGGCACCCTCCATTAGGGAGCTGATAAGTTTCTTAAGACGCAAATGTCACAAGGCTTTTTTTTCGCAAGAATATTTAGGCTTGTCATATTTGTGCGATAATCCTGAAGAGGCAATAATACAAAAGAAAAAAAGTTAAGGCAAGATCAATGGTTTTCTGCATGAAAGTGCAAAGATGTCCTGTGATTTTTTCGCAATGACAAGAGGTGGCAAAATAAGACCTTTAACTAGGAAGGAAAAATAAGACCACATAAGAGAACCAGAAGAATGAAATCTTGGGAAAAACCAAGAAATACCTAATTGCGAAGATTCTCGTAAAACATTATAAACCGAGGCATAAATACATGTTGCTATTCAAAAGTAACTTGTTTAATCTTTCATTTGGATACAAATAATGAGAGGCAAGTATGGGAATGAATAAAATAAGAACATGTTATTTGTCTCCATATGATAGATTTACGCACGCATGAAGTGAAAGATTGATAATTATATATTGATTAACCATATTGCGAAAAAGAGTTGCTTTTTTAATATGTGCAGGATGAAACAAAAAAGGTAGAACTTGCATTTGAAGGTTGAAGAAATTTGCAGCAAAAGATTACAAAGATAAGAGATTAAAGAACGAATGTATAGACATTACAAAAAAAAAGAGAAGGAAACAAAACTATTTCTTGTTTGATTCTTCTTCTTCTTCATCTTCATCAAATTCTTCTTCTTCTTCACCGTCATCGATTTTCTCTTCTTCACTAGCATCACCGTCGAGATATCCAAAGGAGGTACATTCCTTTGGAATTTCTTCTAAGAGGCAAGGGTATGTGGAATGAAGGATCTTATTGTCATCACAGACCTTCTTAATAGTTTGATTGCGAAAAAGAATAGCGTCATTCTTAAAATTCGCAACGGTAATCTTTAATTGATTCTTCAGTCTAGAACATTTATCATTGTGAGAAGAAAGATCCTTTGCGAGCTGCTCCTTCTCAGACTCAAGTTCTTCGATTCTTTTGCGAAATCTCTCTCCAACTCCTGCGAACATATAACAATGAATCAACAACTTGATGACAATTTATGAAAGACAAACAATTAATAAATAAGAACAATTAACAACCTTCTCTGTCAGAAATCATATCCCTAATCAAGGCCGTGTGCTCAGCTTGAAGACTAACATTCACACCTAGATTATTTCTGGCGTCATCTAGAATTTTCACGTGACCTAAGCGAATTCATCATCATTATTTATGAGAAGAAGGGAGCGAATTTGATTCTCTCTTTCGCTAAGTACAACATTTTTGCGGTTAGATTCATCTCGTTCAATTTGAACCTCACACTACACCATTTTTCCCAAATCGCAACTAAAATTCGTAACGGCCCAGTAGCCGTTACAAAATTTCCTGTTACAAAAGACCGTTACAACCTAGACGTAACAGGCAAGAGCCGTTACGAATTTTTTTCCTGGATTCGTAATAAAGTTATTTTTTACGTGTGCTAATCACACGCTTGGTCACACTAGATCCGAAGAATCAGTGGGTTTATTGTGTGTGTGTCATTCGGGATGTGTGCCATTTTTACCACCCAACTTTTGTTGTGCTAGAGGATAATTCCTCCCCTGAAGAGATACGAGTATTTTCATCCAATACCATCGACTAAGCTCACCATTTCTCTTTTCCATTTCTCTCTATCTTTTATCTTCTCATCGCCTCCCCGCAGAGATTAGGGTTTCACCGTTTCGATACGTTAATTCAATCATATGATAAATCGATCAAAGGGACTAGAGATTAGAGTCTTACAACAGTTTCGATCTGTTATTTCAATTGTAAGTTTTTTCGATTTGGGGTTTTCATTAATCATGTTAATTCAATCGTCTGTTTTCTTTTCATTAGGGTTTTTAATTTTAGGGGTTTTTTGATCTGATAAATCTAATATGTTTTCTTTTTCTGATATCATTTGAGAATTTTATATGTTGAAGAACTTGAGAGGTATTTATTTCATCATATGTTAAATCAAATTTTAGGGTTTGAAAGATATATGGTTTAAAGGTATATACTAATCGATTTTCTCGATTTCATTTTAGGGTTTGAAAGATTGAAGAACTTTGAAGAACTAAAGTTGAAGGTATATAAATTGATTTGTTTAATTTCTATTTTAAGGTTTCAGTTAGTATGAATTGCTTTGTTTAATTTCGGAGAGGAAGTTAGGGTTTGGAAATTGATTGAAGGTTCAATTTTGTAATAGATAAGAAGAAATCAAAAACCTGGGTTTGTTGGTTGAGAGGTGAATTGATTTTTGAACTTTGATTAGAGACAAGGAATTGGGAATTATTTTCCGGTTCCGAGTATAGACGATGGTGATTAAGATGAAATTGATGGTTAGTGGTTGAAGTGATGATTGAAGTTCAATTGAGGCATAACAAGGAATCAAGATCAACTACTTCAATCTAGCTAGAATTTGATTTAAGGTAAACTTTCTTTACCTCATAGAAGCTGTTATGTTACGTGAATTGTGATTGTGTTTATCATCGATCCGTGCATTCTTGAACTTCGGTCTACTAGTGATTCACTTTATAAAGGGAGAAAAGTAAGGCTATTCAACAGGAATCTAAGGGTGCTTCCAAGAGCTTCTTCATGTATCCAAATGAACTTTACTTAACCTTTGGAGATGGCATTACGAGCTTACTACATTGAGAAATATGAAGCTATTTAAGAGTAAGTTTAAGACCATTTCCAATATCTCCGAACCGATATTTTATCAGGAGATGTTGTCTATGTTGTTTTCAGGAGTTTCAAGGCGTTGTTGGATTGGGCGACAGTGAGGATCTAGTGCCAGATATGACTGAAGTTCCTCTTTGCACAGTGGAGATTCTGCTACTTGTCATGTGTTGGTGTTTGTGGATAAAAAGCCGGTATGTTTATTTTGTATTTACCACTTGTAAGTTGCTCCCCATCTTTTCAATTTTTTATCTTAATAATATTCTATTACATTCATTTTTTACTTGAGCATTTGTGCATTTGGTTAAAGGGTAGAACTCATGGTTTATTAGATAGATGTTAATTATCGAAGTTAAATTGCTTCTCAAAAAAGAAAAGAAAAAAACTGTAGGTGCAGGTTGGTGACCCTGCTGAAAAAACAACTCTTGAATAAATAGACTGGACTTGCACATCAGATCAAAAGGCTATTTCCAAAAAGTAAGCTGCAATTTTTGTTGTTATTAATGATCAGCATCTTGCATTAACTTGTTTACTTATTTGATCCATGTACTCTTGTTCTTTAGACACTGACCATTGTCGATTGTCACTCTAAAAAAATTCTTTTTGTTCATTTGTTCCTCACACCCTTAATGATTTTTAGTATGATAATAAGTATTAAAGAAATTATAGCAAAATGATGCTCTAATTGTGTTAAAACCCGATTTTGATATTGTCTGATCCTCGACTACTACAATTGCCATGCTCCTGTTATCATTTTTGGAAGTTCTCATTTTCCCTATCTTTTCCACAATTTTCTTTTATCTTATTTTCACTTGGATTTCAGGGTAGGTGGTAACCGTTCGGTGAAGATTGTTCAGAGACACCGCTTTGCGTCTCACTTGAAATGTATGGCAGTTGTGTCTCGTATTCAAGATAATCTTTTTTGCTTTTGTGAAGGTGGTAGTTCTTCCTTTCATCTGTTTTTCTTATTTTATCTATGGACTCCTTTTTCTGTGTATTTTTCATAAAATGATTGCTATCAATTTCGATCATGAGCTTGAACTTGGTGGGGGTAAGATTGTAGTTGAGTTTAAGGAGAAGTAAAAGTTTTGGTGCATACTTTGCAGGCCAACATGATGAGCTCAAGCGAAGTTTTTTTGAGGAGAGGGCTTCTCTTGAAGCTAAATATGTGCTTTATGAAACACTTTTCCCCAAGGTATTTTTTTTGTTCTTTTATTTAGCAAGTTTGAATTCATATATAAATTTGTGTCTCCCTTATTGGTTTCCTATAGAGTTTGTGGTCGTGAACACTGCACCATAGGCCTAAATTCCAAAATATGGATCTTGTCTATTACTGCTTAGGTGGAATTCATACCTTGGTAAGCCTTAGGCCCCTAACCCATATAGACAACTGTCTGTCGCCCATAAGCATGTAATTCTCTTGGTAATGTTTACTGGCAATGAAGTAATTAATAACCATCTTTTTTTCCTTTATATGTTTTATTAGTTTAGTTTGAAAATAAATCTTACTGTCTTCTCTGCAGAGAAAGGAGTACCACAAAGAATAGCAACAAATATTAATACCACACCAACACAAACCGCTTTTATGAATGGATACGCACTTTGGTTCATCATTTATTTGTATATGTGTGGGTGGTTTTTGTTCTCGTTGTATGTGAATGCACATGGGACTTCACACAAGGTCAGCTGAAGCAGCAGTAGGGGGAAATATCAATCCCTGGTAAGTACTTCACTTGGTTATATTTGTACTATAAAGTTTAAATTTGTGGATTTTGACCTTCAATTTATACTTGCGAGGTATTATGCTGGTGGGAAGTGAACTACAGCTGGATTGGCATCAACTTGTATACCTGCTAGATTACTGGGTAAGTACTTAACTTGTATATTTTCTAGATTCCATGTTTCTTACGGGACTTTGGTTTGTTGCGTGCGTGCGAGAGAGCTTATGGACTTTGGTTTGTTTCGGGACCAATTGCAATGATGGCATGGATCAGTGGTTGCAGTTTCAGTTGAAGCTCTTGATGACTAAATCATGGGCTTGTTCTTTTTACAAAACCACTGTAAGTATTTCTCATTGTTCTTTTCCCCAATTTATATTTTTTTGTAGTTTCATCCGTTTTGTCTGATTTTAACATAGGTTTGTATATATGCTTATGAAGTTTAAACTTAGCAGATACTTTTCATCTATAACTTTATGCATGGATTTCTGACGAGATGTCTTAAAATTTCTTTGCTTCAAGTTGGTCAAGTCATTCTTTGTGTTTGAAGGCTTACTCCAAATTTTCTTATTTATGTCCTTAGCTGGCGTAAGCCTACTCGCATGTATAATAAAAATTCGAAAAACCATAGATGAGATAAGTATCATAGCTTATCGATTCAATTGGTTGAAGCTACAAGTTTTGAGTAACTTTCTACGGTATCTATTTATAATGATTTTCAAGTGAGAATGAAATGAACCTAGGAACTGAAGTAGGTTTCTATGTATTCCCTAATGTAGTAGGTTTCTACGAAATGGAATGAACTTAGGAACTTAAGTAGGTTTCTAAGAAATGAACAAGAACTTAATGTAATATGATCCTCCACTTTCTTACTTGCAGAAGAAACTCATAACTTAGGGCTGATTTTTCTGCGCATACTTCCATCTAAGTATATATTTTTTGTGTTTGCAATTTAATTGGATGATGCTCACTTTGCGACAAGTTTGGAGCAAAAAGGTTGGAGAACAAGGCGGACATTAGGTTGCAAAGAAGTTTCTATGTACATTCTAAGTTAGATGAATTTGTGAACATAGGAATTTCTATGAACTGATACTTAGTATATATTCCCCTAGTATTTGATACTTAACAAATAAAATTTGGTTCTTAGAAGAATTTAAGTTTTTTTTTGTATGAATCCTTTGTATGAATCTATTTGAATATGATAAGAATTGATTGAAGAAAATATTGTTGATTGTGAAGGATAAATGAAAGGTGTATGCAGGTGGTTATTTGGAATTACAGATTTCGACCGAGAATGAGTTGCTTTGGTCAACCTTGACCTGGTCAAAATTGGTCATTCTTGACCGATTTTGACCAGGTCAAGGTCGACCCTGGCAGTAATTTTTTTTACGATTACAAAAAATTCGTAACGGCTTCATCTTGTTACAACGCCTTGTTACTAAATAAATTCGTAACGGCTCGCGCATGTTACAACGGTGCCAATGAAGTAAAACGCTCTTTTCACCGCTACAAGGGCCGTTACAAAAAAAATTCATAACGTCGGTTGGGCTGTTGCGAAAAAATTGTAGCACCCCTTTTCGTAACGTTCAGAAACCGTTACAACCCCGATTCGTAACGCTCAATAACCGTTTTGAATCGGAAAAAATGGTGTAGTGTCAAGAAGAGTTCCTTGGAATTTCGCTAACGTTTGAGCACCTTGTCTAGCGATGCGATCTTTATCATCTATGAGATCACTGATCTTGGTTCTTAAAGTATTGATTTTCTCTTTAGAGTTAAGATAGAAACGCTTAAATTTGTTGGCTAAGCCCAAGCTGGATCTATGGTCAATTTCTAAGAGGCGAAGTTTGGATCTGAGTTCATTTATGGGAAGAGATTTAATCTTGTCATTTGAAAATCTATTCAAAGAATTATTAAGGTGCTCAAGAAGGGTATTATTATCCATAGAATTGGGGAACGAGTGAAGGAGAATGGCTTCATCAGAAAGATCATAGACGTCTGCGAAAATGATAAATTAGATGAGGGAGGATAATGAGAAAACAAAATAAAGGAAAAGAGAAAAATTTCATACCATAAAGTTGCTTAATGGCATCTTGAAGACTAGATATTTTTTCCTTTTGAGTAGAAGAATCAGCTTCTAATTGTTTGTTCTTTTCACGAAGAGCAAAAGCTTCAGCTTCTAATTCTTCATTTCTCTTGCGAAGTTGAAGATTCTTCTTTCAAGAATCCCACGTCTTTTTTCCAAATCTGAGGCAACAACGAAAGATGCCTTCCCAGTCTGCGAAGGAAAATTAAGAAATTTTCAAGATATATAGTATAACTTTAAATCATAATTATGAATAAATAGAGAAATGAAGGCATACCAAGATATCAAGTGAATTCAAAAAGCTAGGAGTCACTGGGATCCGGAGACTCCATGAAGAGATTCATCACCATCCAAGAAAGGGGTATCACAGAGATATTCGCAAGAGCTTTGCATGTGCTAGTGAGATGATCATCCCCAATCCCTTGCATGGAGTCAGAGAAGATGCTAGACAGTTGTGCATAGAAGATTCAGGTGGAAAATCTTCCCTTGCGAAAGAAGTATCAACATCATCATTATCATCATCATCAGAGCTTTCGCCAGACTGAATATTTGAAGTAGAGGGAGAGTGAACTTTTCGCTTATTTGAAGGTGGGGCAGCGGACTTCTCCTTGCGAAGAGAACCTTTATCCTTGCCTTTGGTCTTCGCAACCTTAGACCCTTCTTCTTCAACAACTACAACACCAACCTTCGCACACGAATGAAGATAAGAAACAGAGGAAACAATATTGTTAAAAACAATAAAAGAAAGTATTTCTTACTTCATCCGTGATCGAACGAAGCGCTGCTAGGGTGCTTGCCTTCTTAGTCCTTTTGTAGCTTCTTCTTAGCCTGTTAACCTGAAATTTTCGCAAGATTAATAGGTATAAAGAGGAATGAAGACTATAAACTGAGCGAAATTTAAGAAATATACCTCTTTCTCTTTCTCGGGCCAATTAAATACCCAAGGTTGATAAGTAAATGTAGATTCGCAGGAAGCACATTTGAACCGTAAATATAAGGCCCCTTCGTGAGTTAATGAAAAGACACACCATTTGTCATCTTTAGATTGGCGAGAGTATTATTCTTGCCGTAATGCCAATCAATGTCCCGCATAAGTATTCTATCACCGGCAACATTTTCTTTCCTCTTCAAGCGAATACCCCAACGAGTTTTATCATTCTTCATGTTTATTATTTCATAATTTTCAAAGAAGCTCTCTACCTGTATTTTTCTAAGAAGTATTTCTAAATCCTCAAATTTAGGATCCCTAACTTCTTTTGGATAAAGAGATCCTTTACAAAGCACCGTGGTTGGCGATTTTCAAGTATTATGAATGCAAATCCCCACTCAATTGGTAGATGGCTCGCGAGAAGTTTGCATGAGCAAGAATTTCGTAAAACAAAGGAAGTTTAGGATCATAGAGAGGAATGGGAAGGCAAGGGAGAATCTGACCAAGCGAAACTATGATTTCTTTATCATCACAATGATGATCAAAAAACAATATAGCAGAAAGAATGGATTTAGCTCCTTGATCGGGAATGGTGGATAATGTAAAACCCCTCCCTTCGAGATCTTTCTGAATTCCTTCAAGAGAAGTTTCATATTTACGACCAGCTGGAGGCATTTTAAGTATGGGAATGAAGAAGAAATTAAAGATCAAAAGAAGTAGAAACAAGAAAATTTACAGCAGCAGGAGCGGAATTTACGGAGAAACGGTGAAGAAAAGTTACAGAAAAGATAAGAAGGAAAGTAAAAAAGAAGAAGAGAAAAATGAGAAGAATATATATAGAGAGAAGAATTCTCGAGAAGATAAGCACATTTAATGCAAAGAGTAGACGTGAACGGTTGAGAAATAGCGGTTAAAAAGGACGTGTCAAGAAATGGATGGAAGAAGAGATACGTGTAATAAATTTTGCGTAAAAGTACAAAATCATGTCAATACAAAAGAACATGGAAATGAACTACGCGGCATTTTAGCACTAATTTTCATGACATTCTCTCCTTCGCAGAGAAGACATGAGAAGAGGCAAGATGTAGGATCAGAATATCACAACATCAATACCATTGCGAAACCATTATACAACACATTGCGAAGACATCGCAGATTGGTTACAGAAATAACGCGACAGATGACGACAACCAAAACACGAGAAAGATTTGGAGACCTAGCGAGATTTAGGAATGTTGCAAAATATAACACTTGTATACTTGCGATAATATCGCAAGTCAGATCCGAAAATAAAGGACAGCTTAGCTGTCACCCACTATGTAATATCCTATATAAATACCCAAACAGGCTTAAGGTGAGAGAGAGATCTTTTTAGAGAGGAGAGAAAGTTTTGAGGAGAGAGAAAGTCTAAGATAGAGGTTGTATTCTTGATTTCATTTCCTTCTTGTAAAGTTTCTAACTCAATTAATAAAAGGTGTGATTGTTGATCTTAAAGATGTGTTGATTATTATGAATTCTTGTGAGGGATGTATTGTGGGATTTCCTTCAACTACAATACAAGATAACCCCTAAAATATTCCACAGCCGCACTCCCCAAAAAGATTTGGCAATTAAGCACAGGTTCACACCTGGACACGCAATTGTGAATGCCATAGCCCGCAAGCGCAACAAATACTTGGAGAAATGCTCTTTGCACGGCCACGAGTTTGGTGTTCTAGCTTTCTCCACCCTGGGAGAGCTTGGGGAAGAAACTATCATCTTCATAAAGAGGTTGACCGGTTGTATCGCCAATCATGACGCTAAATATAAAATAGGCAACTCCCTTTTCCATAGATTAGGTCTTGCCATTCAAAAAGGTGTTGGTGCCCAGCTTGTTGCTAGGCTACCCACCAACTTATTGTAAACAAAAGGATTACTACTATCATTATAATGATAGTGTAAAATAAATATTTGTATATTATTCTAAGTTATTTGGAAGATGATTTTTGCAGTATTAATCTTTATGGTTTCATATATTGCAAATTGTTATGGGATATGTTGTTTACGTCCGTGAACCTTGACTGTCCCATACTTGTTCAAAGTTTATCTCTATTATGTCGATATGAATGTATTGATAAAAGACAGAATGCACTTTTGAATACAAAAGTTAAAGCCTCTCGAGTGAATCAAACCGATTTTGCTTCAATTTTGTTCTTGTACTCAACACGATAGAACACAATTGAAAAAATCATAACGAAACATTCCAAGTCTACACCAAATGATTGTATCACACAAACCATGTAAGATGTTACTCGTCAATTTTCACATGATCATCTTTTGACTTGCGTCAAGAATATAAGATGAAATTGGTCGAAGCGAAAGCTTGCCAACACATATTCCGAGAAATATGTAAGCGAGTTAAACTCAACTCGAATTCTCATAGAAAACTATATCGTAACACGACTTATGTGTATAAATATAGGAGATAGAGTAAAAATAGACTTTCCAAGTGATAGAAGAGTTTCATTCTACACATACCTTTTGTTGATGAAGTTCCACAAGCTCTCCTTAGTAGTTCTTCGTCTTCAAATGATGAACGCCGTGAAGTCTAAGGCTCAACTACACAATCTATGTACTACTCCGAGACATATATAAGTAGACTAGAAATCAAGACTTATAGTTTTGATCACTAACATTGACAAACATGCTTGAGATAGCAACGCATGCGAGTTCTACCGAGCAGTGCTCTAACAATCTCCATCTTTGTCAATTTTAGTGACAAAACTATCAATACATATGGATTACAAAATAAATAAAACTTTGTAGCTTCTCATCCAAATGCATTCATCAAGGAGTTTATAAATATACAAGATAACCCCTAAAATATTCCACAGCCGCACTCCCCACAAAGATTTGGCAATTAAGCACAAGTTCAGAAAGAACTCCACCCCCTCCAAAAAAAATATGTCATTCCCTAAAGAACAACAAGAGCGACCTTACTTTTACAAGAAAAGAAGGATTTCTTTGGTCATAATAAAATCTCATGAGAACATGACACCTCCCCCCCCCCAAATAAAATGTCAATCCCGAAAGAACAACAAGAACGACCTTACGTTTACAAGAAAAGAAGGATTTCTTTGGACATAATCAAATATCATGAGAACATGAATTTGTATCCAAAAATCACAATTGAATTAGCCACAAAAATGATCAATTCAATTGGCCATGCTCAACATAAGAGAACTTACGGAGCAACACATTATATGCATAAAGATGTGGATCAGGGAAAGACCAATACTGCGGAATAATCAAAGATTCATTCTATTCTTCATCACTATTTGCACAATGACATATAATAGACTTAATCTTTGTAAACAGAAGTTCATCCTTTCTTCCATCAAAATAATGACATAAAAGGATTAACTTTGTATTCAAAAGTTCATTCTATCTTTTATCAATATACATTCATATCGACATATAATAGAGATAACTTTTGAACAAGTATGGGAAAGTCAAGGTTCATGGACGTAAACACCATATCCCATAAAAATTTGCAATATATGAAACCATAAAGATTAATCCTGCAATCATCTTCCAAATAACTTATAATTTAAATAAATAAATCTAAAAACATTGAAGATGAAAATCGTTGGACATAGCTATGTGTACTCACAATAATGGCTATTCCAAACCCTGGTTATCCTTATTAAAAACAAAAGAATAAAATTCTCATAAGAAGTTTTCTAGACATTGAGACCTCTAAAAAATTCTTTATCGTCCCCGAACTCCTTGTCGTCAACAGCCATGGGAACATATGGTTCGTGAAGATATGAGTCAATTCCAACAAACCTTCTAGGCTGATGATGTCGAACCAGGGCCTTCTGAATTTCAAGAGTTCTCATAACAAAAGCATTTATTTGTTGAATCTCCTTCCTTCTTTCCTTCAACTCTTCAAGAACACCAGAAAACTTCTGAGAGTTTGAAGGAACAACTCTTGGCTTCCTCACATTCCTTCTTTTTCTTTTCAAAGTTGGAGGTAACAGAGATCTTTCTTTTTCCTTCATGATTGATGGCTTAACAATCATATTAACATCTTTTCCATCAGAAGACATGATGCTTGGAGTCTCCATATGCGTACGGGTTTGTGAGAGGAATTCACAATTTAAACTCAACAAGCAGTCTTAAGATAAAAAGAGTTTTAGAGAAGGAAAAAATAATGTAGGGTTACTAAACCTTTAAACACAGGTTCGTGCACGCAAAACTTACAACCCTAAGAAAGGTAGAATTATCGATAATAACCCTCTTTTATTGATTGACCAGGGAAGTCCTTTCCAATATCAATTGGAAATGGAAGAATTCCAAACTTGCAAAAGAGTAAGAAAAAAATTCTCTTTTCATAAAGCCTGAGGTGTGCACAATCTTGTCTCTTTTGATCAGGCACATGAGACAACACTCTGTCCACCATAACCTTTTTGAAAGTATTTCATAGAACCCTGTCTCTCAAAATATTTAGACCATACTTTCTTCTCTAGTGGTCTTGTCTTATCCTTGGAAACTAACTTCTTCGAAAACAATATTCTCAAGATATGCAATATATTTCCAAATCGGTTTTCATAATTCCTGGAAATGCTTTGTCCAATATAATCGAAATCTCATTAGAAAATCTCCAATTAGTAAATGTACATTACCAATTTTTATTCTCCAGAGATATGCATAAAACTAATAACCTTAATTAAAAGATTCTTAATTTATTTTCGGCCCGGGATCTCCTTGAGTTATTAAGGGATATCTTTGAACAATAAAAGATAAGAATTACTCAGCATGTTCAAAGTATGTCGATAGATTTTCTTATGTAAATCCTCTTTCATATTTACAATCTTGGAACCGATTATACCACACTTCAAAATGAGTTTAAAACTGGTTCATCTGTATTCCAAGACAACTATGTAATTGATCAAATATCAATTCACAAATCATGGGTTTTCGGTTTTACCAAACACAAGGATCGGTTCTACCTGACTAGGAACGGTTATCAGGATCAGTTATGTCAATTACCAAGACCAGATACCATATTCTCATGGTATTACTTGTGATCGGTTACACAAGTCACTAGGATCGGTTACACCAATTACTAGGACCGGTTACGCCAATTACAAGGATCGATTACACAAAACTTTTTTGATCGGTCACACCAATTACTAGGATCAGTCACACCAATTACAGATATCGATCATACCATCTCAAGTGATTACTTAGGATCGGTTACACTAATAAAAGTCATACCAATACATAAGTCATGCACTGTGACTATTTTTACCAAGATACATAACAAGTTATGATCGGTTCTACTAACTCACACATATTGGTAATCCAAAGATATTCAATGAATAACAATACCAATAAGCCTAGCAATTTCCATTACTATTCATAAAACAAGTTCATGAATGTACTTCCTTTAAACAAATGTAAACATTGTTTCCCAAGATGAAATATTCACCTTTACCCATACACATAATCACAATAGCATTCATGCGATTATGTCGATGTCTTATATACGAAGTTCAAAATATAAGCGTTATACTTCGTATCATATTCCTTAACACTATTATCATGTGATCCTGTCCTACAACTAGAGTATAATCATTCACAGCTTCGCAGTTATGTTTTCAATATAGCACGACTTGAAAGATACGTTAGGAATGAAACAGTTCAAGTAAAAATATTGGTAACCTTAAGAGGAAGGATGATGTCGTCGTTATAGCTTGTTACTTCTTCACATTCTTCAAGTCTTCGAGTAATACTTGTATGTCTCATAATCCTAATCTTTATAGTCTAACCTATACGATGTTTTCTCTAGTACATAATCAAGCGACTCTTTAAATGAGTTTTGATTCAATAAAATATAACAACCAAACTTGACATACCAACGCTTGGTGGGTTCAACTTAGCTATGCTCTAACAATCTTCCCCTTTGTCAATTTTAGTGACAAAACTCTTAATACATATAGATAAACAAATTACAAGAATTCATTACACATACGCTTGATTCCAAGTTTCAACAACACAATAACCTGTATACATTCAATCCATAAATGTCGTTGTTGACATTTGAATAACAAAGCTAATACTCCCCCTAAAGGTAAGATAGGTATATTTTCAATCCACACATCTTTGTTATTCCCTTTTTGTAGTCAAGAACTACAAGTATCAATATGATATGTTACTCCCCCTTAGTCTATGCTTTACTCTTTCGTTAGATATAACGTTTAAGCACAATTGTCATTTCCTTAGTGATCACAAATCACTTGTTTACTCCATATATTTCTCCCCCTTTTTGTCACAAAATGACAAAGGTTCGAGCAAATACAGGTCAAACCGAAAGGATCTTACAAATCTAAAAGACTTGTACAACCCATAAGAGTTAAGCACGAAGGTTCCACATACCATTTTAATATGTTATCTAGGAAATAATTTCCCGAAGCAATTTTCCCAAATAGTTTAACAAATTGACTAAGAACTTAGTTTTATTGCTAAACTGATTGCACAAATACAATCGCATATTTCGATAAGACCAAAATAAAAATCAGAATTAACTTTATTTTTCTCATCAGGTTCTAATTATTCAGACAATAACTTAGACGTTTCACTTTAGACAAGACAAGTACTAGGTTAGTTAACTAGTATTTCTTGTGAAGGCATTCGATTAGACTTGAATAACCGAATACTTTTACTTTGATAAGTCTAATTAAGATCAGAATTAACTTAGTTTCTCTTATCCGGAATCGAATTGGACTAAAAAAATGATCCTGCATTTTGTTAAGCCATAAACAATACATACAAACCATAACAAAATTGACTTGCACAATTATTTCTCTTAATCGGAAGCAATTGAAACAAACATAGACATTATAACACCACAATTGCATCGAAATTTTGTTAAGCCAAAAACAATATATATGATACCGAACAATAAAGAAGATATCAAACAATAGTTTTTCTTAGCCGGAAACAATTAAATCACACACACACACACACACATACATACATAAATAATGGAACAAACATCAATTGTACCGAAATTTTGTTAAGCAAAAGCAAAATATATGAAATATAAATAGGCTTTTCTTACACAGGAAAACGATTAACTAACAAATTCGTTACCTCAAATTCCGCATCTTCTTCTCCCCAGAAAGATATATCATTAAGCGCAAGTTCAAGTTAGAACTCTCCCCCATTATGTTGTCATCCTCTCGCAAGAACAAAAGAACAACAACAACAACAACCTTTACCAGAGAAAGGTTGAATTGGTTTTAACTATTGCGTTCCAATAACAAAAGTTGAAAACCCGAAACACATATGTTTATGCTAAACACAACTCATGTAAACACAAATTGATTCAACACATTGTGACTTTTTACATATGAGTTTCAATCGGAACACCTTATGATCCTTTGATAAAGCCTACCAACATGGGCTAGAACTTAGTCCCGCTAAACCAAAAAGTCACACAAACCATAAGGGTTCTCATCATATGAGATCAAATATTAGGGTTATGAAAACCGAAATCAAACATCCCATAAACACATAGCAATAAAATAAAGCATTCAAGCACATGCTATGTAATCGAAAAACTATCACAAGAAAAATTATAAACTAATAATTTTATTCATAATAATAGATAGTTTTATTCATAATAGATCTTATACAATAATTGAAATAAATCATAAACTGATGTCTATCATAAGACTCTAAATTTATTTCTTTAGAGAGTTTCTTCTGGATCAGAAGATTTCATGGGATGCCAATCATCTTCGATGATTACTAATCTTGATTCAAGACTAATAACATTGTCATTGACTTGCTTTACTTCATTTCGCAAATCCTTTTCCATGTTCCTTACTTCACACAAGATTAGATCTAATTTTAGTGAAAGATTCTTGAGAAGATTATCATTAAGAGATGTAATTTCTTTATTAGGAACATCTTGATGAAGCTATGGAGATGAGTCTGAATTGCCACCTGAAGATTCAATTCGAAGTTTCTTGTTAGGAAACAGTATGGTCCATCTTTTTCAGTTTTGCGAGAGTTGCAACTAATGATAGACATTCTGTCAGATCTATATAAAATGAAATAAGGAGTCGTTCCTCTTATAAATAAGAAAAGTTTTTCCTCACAATCTTTGAGAAAATTATTTCATTTTTTTTCTTAACCGAAAATTTATTTTATAAATTTTTTTTGTTAAAATATTTACATACATATCCTTACCGCTTCCTTTTTTAGGGTAACAAGTAAGGATTCAAGATAACTAGTTAGGTTATCAGTTTTCGGTTGTTGAATTTTCCCCCCTCAGAGGTTTCAAAATTCTTACAGATTTGAGAGTCTTTCATGTTTGAACTGTTGGGTTCGTTTCTCCAATTTGAGGTGAGATCTTGATGTCTAGAAATCACATCATTCAATTTTTTACATTGACTTTCAATAGTGATTTTTGATCTAGATTTAGAACTTGAAATTTTGGATTTACAGATTTTCTCTCTCTGTTTAATACCAGGACATTGTTTTTGATAGTGCCCCCACTGTTTGCATCGGAAACATCCCCCAGACTTATTCCTATTGCAAGGCTTAAGTTATAAAGATTTATGCAACCTTGCTTCCTTGCCTTTTGATATATTCTTATCAAGTGATGATTTTCCAGAGCAGTGAAGTTTATCTCTCAATATCAGATTCTCCGCTTTTAACTTTCTGATTTCATCTTGACAACACTTGATGTCGGAGATGAGTTTAGATACTTGTTCTTTCTCGGAACATTGAGAGACCTCGATTTTCACAAGACATTTGTTAAATTTTACTTTATCATTCAGATAATACCATTTGAACTGATCAAGCGATGACTTTATTCTATTTATTTCGGATTCAATAAACTGAGTTCTTTTATCTTTACAAGCAAAATTTTGTGTGAAATCGTAGGCGTGAACTCTTCTTGGGTATCTGGTGTTGAAAGTATTTCAGAGTCACAGACTTCTGCAATGGTTGCAACTTGATCCAGCATACAGTCTTGATTGTCCTCGCCAGGGAATAGTCAAGAGTGGCGGTATATGCATTTCTTTTCCACTGAGTATACTTAGTTGGACAGTCTGGAGAAATATGACCAAAGCCTCTACATTTGTAACATTGAGGAACAATGTCATCATCATCCCAAGTGTCTTCAGTTTTATGTGTAGAAATACGATTTCTTTTTGACACAAGAGATTCTCTTTTTCGGTGTCTCAATAATTTCTTGAATTGTTGAGTAATAAGAGACAAATTATGATTTAGTTCAACTTCATCTTCATCATATAGATCTTCCTGATCTTGGGAGTCTTCCGGACATTGAGTCGGCGGATTTTTGATGGCTTTATAGGCCAGATTTTATTTTTGTTTAGAAAAATACCCCTGATCAAATATCTTTAATTTTCCAACAAGAGAACTTCTTGATAAATAGGAAAGATCGTTATCTTCGACGATTGCATGTTTCTTAGATTCGTATCTAGATGGAAACGATCTGAGAATTTTGCACACTATATCTTTTTCAGAAATAGTCTTTCCAAGTGCGAAAGAAGCATTAACGATCTCTGAGAGTTTAATATAAAACTTTTCAAAAGTATCGTTGTCATCCATTCGAAGGTTTTCCCAATCGAACGTAAGAGTTTGGAGTCTAGCTTCTTTCTCTTATGTATTTCCTTCGAATACGACCTGAAGATTATCCCAAGCTTCCTTTGAAGTTTGGCATGTCGATACATGATGTTGTAGATCATGACTTACAATATGTATAATAGCATTCAAACCATCTGAATTCTGTTTTGCAAAAGCCTTTTCTTCGTTTGAATAATCCACTAAGCGTTCAAACTCAGTTTCCGAATTTTCAACTTTCGGGCGATTATAAGCATCGACGACTAATAGCCAAGTATTAAAGTCTCTTGATTAAAGAAAAGATCTCATAGCAGATTTCCACCATAAATAGTTTATTCTGTCAAATCTTGGCGGTACGTTAATTCAAATTCATTTCTTATAGGTTGGATCACACCAAACACAGATTGTTAGATCTTTTCGTGTATGCCTGCTATGACACCTATTGAAAATACAAGGGTACCCAAATATACCACAATCTTTTATTTATCCACCTATAAGTCCTTTACCGAAAGTGTGTCTATGGACAGAGTCGAGACAAAACAACGAATCGGTTCACACTTCGTGTGATCGTCTATGGATAACAGATCGAGACAATACGACAACAAGATAACTTGTGTGATTGACTATGGATACAAGATCGAGACAATACAACAACGAAGTATGATACTTGATAATAGGTTCAGACTTAACCAAAGTCTATAGAATAATTATTAAGTATATTCGGAATTAACATTTGTGTATTTTACTTCAAATTATAATAAAAAATTATAATTGTGGAAATAGAAAAGTAAAAGACACATCAAGATTTTGTTAACGAGGAAACCGCAAATGCAGAAAAACCCCGGAACCTAGTCCAGAATTGAATACTTTCAGAATTAAGCCACTATACAAAATCAACACTAACTTCGTATAGTTGAGACCAAGTGTAGATGGGGAAAAACAAGTTGCTGGTTTTTACGGAATTGAGGAGACGATCGTACGGAGGAAACTCCTTGAACCGAGTGAACTGTCAAACCTCACCTAGATGCACTGCAAAAAAGGGAGTGCTTTGAATTCGAGAGATCAATCTATATGACTCTGGCCTAAACCAAGACAATGGCCGTTCTAGAGTCAATTAGGTCACAAGAGAGGATGGGTAGATCTGTAGGAGGGAAGCTGAGAAATGTGTGAGATCAATGGTGATCGAATATTGTAGGTGTGTTGTGTATTCTGAAATAAGATAAGTTCTGAATGATTGAATTTGCTCTGTTGAGAGTAATTGCTCAGACGTTGAGTTGTTAATCTCTTGTTTTCTATTTGACGAAAAATTGTCTTGTTTTCAATCATGATTCAGAAGCTTATTTATATTGCCAGAATTGTAAACACCATGATCCCATGAAGTGTGATAGTTGATGGAATCAAAGAGTGGAGAAGTGGAAATCATGTTAAAACCAGTTACTCAACGTGCGGAGACTTGGTCGATTTTCCATCCACTACATTGCTAACTCCTTCAACTGATTGCACGACTTGCTCACATTCTCATCGTATGTGTGAACACACGTGTTGTAGACCGCCAGACCAAAACCCTAGTTAATATCCCCATGTGACACGATTGGTATCTCGTGATTGTGGAGTCTGCAAGGCAGACGTGTATTTAGTCAGTTGTTGACTTCTTGACTTCATGGGACGATGAGTCCTTGTATTGTTGAGTGGAACATGATTTGCAAATGTTCTGAGACTCGTGAATTGAACATGTCTGCTGAGACAGAGGTATGATTCTCACGTAAATGTTGATAGTTAAGGTGAACAAATATTGCTCATTCGATGGATTGTTGAATATTGACAATTGAACCAATATTCCTTAGTTTGAGCAAATGTTGCTCGTCTGATGAATTATTGATAGCATGACCAAATGAAATATTATCTAAAATACTAGAAACTGAGCCGAGTATAATTAATAAAATGTTTATCATGGGATCGTCGTAAAATTATTAATGTTTAAATCCAGAATTATGAACCTTGGACTCGAAACCCTAATTCGATCAATTAATGATCAATCGATGGTTTATTGAGAATTAACCATGGATTGAAGGAGGGACCGGCTACATGGGATGATGAGTCTACCATGTAGCGCCCAGATGCTCGAGTGAGCAAAAATACCAAAGTCTCTTGAAGACCAAGTTGGCGTAAGATGATTAAATGCTGGTTTAATCATTTATTAAAATAATGCTTGTCTGAGCATCAGGTGATAAAACCTAATTAATTATGAATAGGTGAGGGACCAACCAAGGGGTCATGAAACCGACCCTGGTTGGTCACGGGATCGAATGACGATCGTTTCATGAAATTCCAAAATTGTTCTAAGAATTTGAACCTAATGTGAACAAATTAGGTCAAAGGATGAAAATATGAGGGACCGGCCTCTTGCAAGCCAAAGAGCCAACCCTGGTCGGTCAAGGTAATATGCCCGTGTCACCAAAGTGTTCGCGTCTCGGCTCCCGAGAATTTTGATATTTTCTGATGTGCATTTGAGCAATCATTTGAGAAAATATGAAGAAATCAGGGATTTTGCTGAAACTGAGGAAACTTCATGAGATGAAGGAAAATAATTAGAAAATGAAGGAATCATGAAGTGTGGGACCGGCTATGGCCAAGGCATGGCCGGCGGGCCAATGAGCCCTGTCCCATAGCATTTTTCCTAATTTTATTATATTTTTCATGATTTTATGAAAATACCATGAAATCAAGGAGTTTGTTGAAATCAAGGAGTTTCCTTGAAGTGGAGGAGTTTCCATGAGGTGAAGGAAACATAAAAAATAATAATCATAAAATAAGAGGCGTGTGGGACCGGCTAGCGCATGATCGGCCGGCTAGGGCTCGGTCCCACGAGTTTACCTAATTTTATATTATTTTTCATAACTTTATGAAAATATCATGAAATCAAGGAGTTTCCTTGCAGTGAAGGAGTTTCCATGAGGTGAAGGAAACATAAAAATAATAATAATAAAATAAGAGGCGTGTGGGACGGCTGGTAGGCATGAGGCCCCAGGCCCGGTCCCACGAGTTTACCTAATTTTATATTATTTTTCATGACTTGAAGGAAATATCATGAAATTATGGAAATACCATGAGATCAAGGAATTTCATGGGATGAAGGAAAGAATAATAAAATGATAAAGAATGTAAGGTGTGGGACCGGCCACAACAAGGGCATGACCGGCCGGCTAGTAGGCTTGGTCCCGCATACCTTTCCTAATTATTTATTATTTCCTTGATGTGAAGGAAACACCATGAAATTGAGGAGTTTCCTTGAAACAAAGGAATTTTGTTCAAATGAGGGAATTTTCATGAGATCAAGGAAAATAATATATGATAAAATATAAAATTGGGCGTGGGACTGGTCACGGCATGGCCGGCCGGCCGGTCGGCTCAGTCCCCAGCGCCTTGGTCAGTATTTTATTATTTATTATTTTCTTTCCTATTTTGCATAGGTTCATCGTCCCGTCGTATTTTGAAATACTCATTCGTGCATTCAGGTGCTCATTAGTGCATTATTGTTGAGTACACTTGCACCATTTTGGTCGGGGCTTACTCAATAGTAGCTCACATGCCCGTGTGTTGAATATTTATTATTTACCCATGGAATTCTGCTGGGAAGAACCATGAATCGAAGTAATGAAATATTATGGAAAACATAGAATATTTTCCAGGGATTCAGTTGATGAATATGATGATTTAGGAATAATTAATTGATGGCTCTATACTAGTACGATCGTCTAGGAGCATTAATTATACAGGAGTAATATGCGCTGGTTGAAGCGTCATATTTCTTTTATATAGTCAGGGAAAATATTATTACATCCCAAGACGTTGTCGATCTATACTAGAAGGAAAGTCAGTCTAGGAGCAAGTCAAATCTTTCGATTCTATACGTAAGTAATTAATGAAATTCCTCAAAGATTCATGAGATATGTCGTTGCCTCAGCTGAGAGACTACACATCTACATACACTCTGAGAGAAAGTATTCTCAGTCAGAGATTCTTATGGCATGAGCTTTCATGCTTTCGATAAGAGACATGAGCCTCAATACTCATCTGATTGATGGTTCAGGAGCATATACAATTATGGGTTTACGATTTTAGCCCTTGTCGAAAATCCATCATCTATAGAGTCGTCCAATCGTTCGATTCTATATAGAAGTAATTACTGAAACTGCTCAGTATTTATGAGATATGCCGTTGTCTCAGTTGAGAGACTACACATCTAAATATACTCTGAGAGACAGTATTCTCAGTCAGAGGTTCTTATGGTATGAGCTTTCATGCTTCAATGAGAGACATGAGCCTCAATACTCATCTGATTGCCGGATCAAGAGCATGTACAATTATGATTTTACGATTTTAGCCTTTGTCAAAAATCCACCATCTACATTAAGTCCCCTGCTTAGTAAGGGACATTCATGTTCCTCAGTCAACACTGGATGGTGATTTTTTTTTTAGTTACAGATGAAATAAGTAATTGAACTTAGTCGTAAGATAAGATGTTACCGGATTTTCGATTGCATGAGCGAAGCATGGCTTGAACGAAGATCCCAGTGGTATGATAGAGCATCGTCTAATGAGCGTAAATTGGTGTAGCACCGCTGATTTGGTGATGAAACCTTGGTTGATTTAGGATTCACGGGTCCGGGCCCAAGAAAGGAAATCCGTTTTAGCGCGGACGTTCGTTCGTTCGTTCGTTAGTTTAAGAAACAAACAAAATAGACCTGAGTCTAATGATAAAAATTTTGTCTATGAGATTCACGAAAAACAAAATTTTATTTTTTAAATATGTGAGATTTCACAGTGTAATAAACTCGTTTCAAAGCCGGATGCTCATACGAGAGATTTTTTTTTTTTAATAGACGTGTGTCTGTTAGTAATAAAATTTTGTTTATGGGCTTTCATGAAATTTTTTATCTTCGAGCTTTAAATCTTTGAAAATATACTCTCGCTTCAAAGACAAATGCTCACGCGAGGGAGCAAATATATATATATATTATTTTTTTTCAAACTTATGTGAGTTTCACGTTAAATATATATATTTTTGTAAAACCAATGTTTTGATTTTGAACAACTGTTGAAAGTAGACAATTATACATAGTGAAATAATGTTTGTACGTAAGTTTTCACAAATGTAGAATGGACGTCTGTCCAATTTTTGAAAAACCAGTGGATGTTAAAATTCACGTGAGTTGTTCATGGTTTTATGAACATCAAGTCATGATTTTGAATAATGAATTTTGCTCGCCTTTGCAGGTTTGAAGGAACGAGCAAGTTTTCGAAATTCTGACGTTATAATCACTACAGCTAGTGAAATCGTAAATAGGTAAGAGTTGGATTGTGACCGTTTTTGTTGCGTGTTTGTTATTGGTATATCCATGACTCCATGTCTTTCGCCTCAGGTAGTGGTGACTTCTGGTTACAACTACTCTTCTGGCTCTTCCGGGGAACGTTCCAAAAATATCAAGTCAAAGATGAAGACTTCTACATATGCTCATACCGAGGTAAATCAACCTTTCAGAGACGCTGGACATCGTATGCCTCTCGCTCATCTGGGAGTCGTCCCTCATCAGCAGAAGCACTGCCGACTTCAGCAAGTGAGACTATAGGTTGAAGATGAAGTTCGGCTTTGCGTTGATGGTGTAGCTCCTGATCCAATGTGGATGAATGAAGAATTTTCAGAATTCATCAGAAAATTCAGAAGTTAGGTCTTCATTGAAATTGTTGTAGAATCTTCGTCCGATGTCAGATTTTTGTGATCGACCCATGTTTCTTTATCCTCAGAAAATTTCCAAGCTTTGTGAAAGAATCTTTTTGGCTTTTGAGCACGTTTAAGGTCCTAAATTGACGAAACAGTAAATTTCCAGGAGGTTTTCAGGAAATTTTCAGCTGTCATGCAGTCCAAAGTTTTGGACACATATTTTTGATCGTTTCTCCAATTGCCGTGAATTTTGGATATGTTGTAGAGGACATCCATTCGAAGAGAATGGTACATGACTCATACCTAAATTCTTCACCAATTTCTCCCAGCTTGCTGCTTTGTGCAGTGTAAAATCATCTCAGACGAGCTTGTTGTAAAACACTCATGTTGTGTCTTTAGATCATTCGCTTGTGTCTTGAACGGTTGGTGAAGGATTTTAATGTCATTGATTCATTTTATATCAAGACCCCTTGATTGATACATGAGGATGGTGCTTGCAGTGCCGTCTTGTTTCGTCGACCGTAGAAACATCACTTCTGAAACCCTGGTCACAGGACCATAACTGAGGTTGCTCTCAAGAGGGGATGATGTAATGACCATGGTTGCATGTCCCGGTAGTAGTTCCTTTTATGATGAATTATTAGCACTGGAGAGCCCGGCGCCAGGAGTCTTGGATTGTGAAATTGATCGTCATGATCAGTGGACCATCAGTCCCCGGTATTTTGTTAAATCTCTCCTTTTCGTTTTCCCTTCTTTTGGCAAGACCTAAATAGAGACCCGGGTAGAAAAATTGATGTAAAGACCCAGGTGGTAGAAGTTGGAGGTACCTTGATGAAGGACTTAGTGAAAAGACCTGGTGGACATCGATCGACTGTAGAGGTTATGATTCCCGTCCACGAATTTCTGCTTGCATGTTGTATGCACTGGAAGCTGTAGGAACCTCAGACGACGTCGGAATTCGGTGATTGACCCTAACTTTTGAAGCTAAGAGACTGAGTTATCATATGCGAAAAGAATCACTGAATTTGGAGTTATTTAGGTCACCCAACCAAGCATGCACATTTGTAATTTCTAATCCCGTACAAAATTTTCAGATTTCATAGACCTGGCAATAAAGGCCATATCTTTCAGCTCGTATGTACGATTGATGCACCCTTTTGATATGTTGTAGAATAGACATAGACGAACATCTTTTGTTGAGGAAGTATTGTCCAATTCCTCACCCATTGGTACGTTTTTGTAAACCTATGGCATGAAATGTGTTATATCTCATGAACAAATACATTTATAAATCAAGGAATGCAATCTTTGCAAACCGTGGCTATAATGTTCATGAACTGGTTCTTTTGAATCAATTCGATTTTGCTGCAATTGTGTCTTGTATAATTCTATGAGAATATAAACAATTGAACAACTCCATGAGTAACATAATTAGATTCATTTGAGTATCATTTGATCTAGAAGTGTTAATATGAACATGGTTAACACAAAAGTGTTCATATGGCTAACTTCTGGTTAACAATTTATCGAGCTAACTCAATATACACGTTTTAGGTACATTTACCCATATCTAGATAAAAATATATTTCATTTGTGTGTAACAAGCTAAGACCATCTGACATTAGAAAGATATTAGCTTGAATCTTTAATCAGGTTTCATCTAATGGTGAATATTGATTACTTTTTTCCAAAGTAATCACACCCTGATTTGAAGACTATATAAGGGAAACTCTAGCAACTGGAAAACCTAATCCCCACACCTCCTGTGTGATACTAGTTGCGACTATAGTCGATTCTCCTTTAACCTAGGTTTTTCCTAAAACCATTATAGGTTAACGACTTAAAGACTTCATTGGGATTCAGAAGCCTGACCCAACTATTTTCTCTGTAGTTGCGTGTTCTGATCTTACTTTGTTCTATCGTATTGAGTACCATATTCTCTAAGATTTGCTCGAGATTTATCTCTGATAGGTAAGATATAAAAAGTAATCACCAATCTCTTTGTCTCATTCTTTGTGATTCCACAATAACTTGTTCTACTACCATATAGATAAGTTATTATGAGGTGATTGATATTTCTAGGCTGTTCTTCGGGAATATAAGAACAGATTATCAATTGGTTCCTGTTCACCTTGATTTATCAAAAGACGGAACAAACTTCGTAGGTATTTCTGTGGGAAACAGATTTATCTATATATATATCAGAATAGACTTTTCTGTGGGAGACATATTTGTTTGTAAAGTCTTCGACTTTGGGTCGTAGCAATTCTTAGTTGTGGGTGAGATCAGCTAAGGGAATCAAGTGCACAGAATCCAGCGTGGTTCTAGAGGCATAAGGAACGCGACTGAAAAACAGAGGGTACCCAAATATACCTCAAGCTAAAACTTTTCCTACTTATAAGTCCTTTCTCCGAAAGTGATTGTCTATGGACTAAGTCGAGACAATACAACTAATCGGTTCACACTTCGTGTGATTGTCTATGGATACAAGATCGAGACAATACAACAACGACGTATGTTTACTTGATACAAAGGTTCGGACTTAACCAAACACAATAGGATTGCTTATCAAGTAAATAGGAATTAACGTTTGTGATTTACTTTAATTATAATAAAACAATTATAATGCGGAAAATAAAAGTAAATGACACAGCAAGATTTTGTTAACGAGGAAACCGCAAATGCAGAAAAACCCCGGACCTTGTCCAATTGAATACTCTCAGATTAAGCCGCTACACAAAATTACACCTAACTTTGTATAGTTGAGACCAAGTAACTAACCCTATATTTCACTTGGTTCTGTCTTTATTCCCACGCCTCCGACTTGTGAATAAGTCACGTACTTGGAACAATTCATTTGGTTCGTATTCCAAACAGTAAAGGAACAACAAATCTGTTTGGTATCAACTCTATTCAACCAAGTGATATGAGTCTGACAAAGGCTCTTCTGTTTATCTTAACATAAACTCCTTCGTAGGGTCCTTAGATCTATCTTATGTTCAATCACCCAAAGGTAATCGTTTAAGATTAAGCCAATCAATACCTTTAATCACAAGGAAACGTATTGATGCCGATCTACTCAATTAATCAATCCAATCTACCACAAGGATAAACCGATTATTAATTGGATCCTCTTTTACCGAAACAAGTATTGTGCACACCAAAGATTATAAAACCCAAGTAAGATCTTCAATATCTTCTTTGTCTTCAAATCTTCTCAAATCTTCAATAAAAACACCAAATTCTCGGATCCGTAACAGACCCGAGTCGTTACTAAAACGGGTTGTAACGTCTCTTGCCTGTTGTAAAAGTGGGTGTTACATTTTTTTTTGTAACGGCAATGGGGCCGTTACGAATTTTGATTGTAACGGCTCTAGTAACAGCTGAGGGCCGTTACGGATTTGACACGTGGTAACAGCTCAGGGCCGTTACAATTTTTTTTTGTAACAACGTGGTCGTAACATCCCCGAGCCGTTACTACGTGGCACATTAGTAACATGCCAGAGCCGTTACGAATTTTTTCGTAACAACAAAAAAACTATTGCCAGTCAACATTGACATGGTCAAAAAGGTCAATACTCACCAATTTTGACCAGGTCAATATGACCGGCAGTACTCACCAATTCTGTCGGAAATAGACTGGGCATTCCAAATATCCTACATACATCATTCATTCCATCCATAATCCACATTCAATAATTCCTTCAATCAATCAATTCATATCAACAATCAATCAATCAATGCAAAAAAGAATACAAATTCTTTTCAAGTACCAAAACAAATGTGTTAAGTATCAAATTATGAGGGAAGTCATAGAAACCTACTAAGTTCCTAAGTTCAGTTAATTCTCACTTAAATCACTATAAGCAGAAACTACATAGAAACTTACTCAAAACTTGCAGCTGCTAAGGGACATAATGGCTGCCATTTAATGGTAGAACCTCTTGCTTGAGTGTGATTTCAGGGGTATAACCGTATAAGCCTTCTTGTCCTTCCACCAACTCAAGTTGCTGTAGAAACACCAACGGAGCCAACCATTCAATCCCTTAAGTTTTCATCAGTTGTTTAATCTTTGATCACTCCAGCTGAATTAAGCAATGCCTTCCATGCATCTCCCATGGTCAATATAACTTTTGCAGTAGCTATTGACAGAGATTGTTCGGAGGGCCCTTATGGTCAAAATAACTTTTGCATATCTTTAATCTCCGAAAACAACTGCCCAGGAACAAAGAAAAAATAAATCGAGCGACTTGTAATGTTCAAAAGCGTATCTTTGGGTTAATAACATTAAACAAGTGCACAAGATTGACAAAAGGAGAATAACTTATTCATATGGATTTACCAAGAAAAAAAAAACGATAAGAAAAAGAAAAAGGATACAAGTTTTGATCTCCTTGAGTTATACAATGATTTTTTCCTGTTTGAGACGTACTGAAGACGCAGAACATCTCTCAAGTATGCCGGATTCCAAAACCACAGTTTCCCCCAGTTACCTAGGATCATGACTAAACAAGGCACAAACAGCTTAATGCATCTATGTTTTTCTAGTTTTATTTTTCAGGAAATACCACTCGATCCGTTAATACAACATGCTTATTCTAACAAGGCTGGATGAAAGTTATCTCACAAGCTTTTCTTAATTTTGGTACCTGCGAACTTTGCCAAGTTTTAGTTCTTTACATGCTGATACTTTAACATATAACTTTATTTAATGGAAATCAAGCATATTGCATAACACTTGCAAGACCAGCGTCATCTAGTGCTTCCTATTCTCAATCAATTGCTTGTAAGGGAATCTCTGTTACAGGTCTACATTCGATAAGTGGTAAGCAGGAACTGAATTCAAAGCTTCTAAAAAAGTAAGAGCAGTCAAAATATTACCCGTTCGATGCAAGTGACCCTATTCCATTGCTGCATCATTTGATATCATAACTAGTGACTAGCGTTATATTGTGGTCAAAAGGTGTAAAATTATCGGTTCTAATCTTTCAGAGAATTCAACAACTACAAGTTTACAATACACATAGAGAGAATGTAAAAGAACTTACTGAATAAACAAAGAGGTGGAAAATTTTACACGACGAGAAGAATAAACACACCAAGGCCTAGAACAGGAAGAGTAAGAGACTTTCGACAACTTTCATGGTGAGTGCTCATCCACACCCCAAAACAAACAATAGCTACTGCTAACAGCTGCAATTCTCAATGTAAGGAAATCATAAATCTGCATTGAGGTTTAACCAAATTTTTGAAAATTTGTAGATGGAAACAAACAACACAGGGTCACAAATGTGAAAACTTTGTGTAAATAAATACAATGACCATGTACCCATATCCAAAATGAAAATGCAATTTCAAAAGCATTTTTAAAAAGCGTAAAGTGAATTAGGAAGAGGACGATGCAGGGACGACTAAACCAGAAGTGTTTCTCCGAGGGCTGAACCACCAAGTCTCCTGGTACTTCTACATGTTTCTCAGCAACTTCATGAGACAATTGAGAAATAACATGCTGCAGCTTTTCTCCAACTGCAACTAGCAGATGAACATCAAATTAAATGTACCCTATCAGTCAGAGTTTCCGATCTTTGACTAAAATGGATATTGAGTAACAAAAATATATAAAGATCTCAAGGGATTAGCAAGCTTACAAAGAGGGGAACGAAAGCTATCCAGAAATATGTATACAAACCTGCACATTGAAAGGAAAAAATGGCTTTTAAGACAGTATGTAAAATTAGCATGCCAGGAAAACAGTCAGCAGGCTGATATTTACCTCAAACATCTAACAACTACACATGTGAGTACAAGAATTTCAAAATCATCTTCAGTAAATATGCATCTACCTTCATATAAATACAAATCAACAATAGCGAATCTAACTAGGCACATGCTTTTTAGAAATACCTCTTACAGTATGCATTTGAACCATAATAATAATAAATTAAAAATATAAACGCAACAATCCTACTACAGCCAAACCAAAACCAAGCAATAATCAGAAATAGAAATTAGCAAACCTAAAGAGATATTTATGCTATACAACCCTTTCTCAGCTAGGAAATCATTACATAATACTTAGCCACATAAATAATCATAGAATCCGAACATCATTACAACACAAATGAAAACCCATTCAACCCAATCCAAAAAAAAAAATCTAGGGTTTATGTTAAAAGCAACACACATCAAAATCCAATAACCAAAAATACAAATCACTGCTTTTACCATCCAGGAATATAAAAACACCACTAGATCTCAGATATTCAGCTCAATACAATAGCTCAATACAATGTTTGTCCATTAACACTACCAAATGCAATACAGACAATCTTTGTAAAATAGAAACCCTGTAACACATACAAACTCTTAACACTTACCTAAATCCTATCAGAGATAACACATCAGTGAGAAACAAGTATGCATGAGCAATTCAGGCATTACATATCAATGACAACAAGACAATATGCAGGAACAAAATTCAATAAAGCCATAAACAGTTCAATTATAACTAAAGGGACTAGATTTATACCTTAAATTATGGCTGATACTGTGCTGGAGCACCACCATTATCTCCTCCAAACTCCCATGGTGCTCCCCTTCTTGGACCACCACGGCATCTCGATCACCACCAAATCTAGGTCTGTCACCACCTTCATAATTGCACCTAATTACACAACAACAGCAACAAGAAAATCAACATCAAGATTCAAAAACCATACACAAATCTGAAACCAAATGATACAAACACATCAAATCCAAAAATCAACAGTAACAAATCTTACCTAGGGCGATCACCCTGTGGTGCTATACCAGTTTGAGAAGATTTCTTCAAAGTATTAGGCACAATCTCAGATGGTAGATTCAAATAAGTCCTCAAAAACTCAATACCATCATTAGTCAAAAACCAATAGTGTTCCCTCTGCAAATCCACCATTAACCAAAAAGCAAAATCCTTATCCACAAAACCAAACCTAACTTAAGTAGTGATTAGAGAAAAATTAAATTGTAAAGCGTAAGATTACCTGATATAGTTTGAAGAAAATGAAACCCTAATTAAATGACTTCGTCTGCAGAGAATCAAACCCAATACAAAAAATTTCAATACCAAATCAAAAGTAAAATCGATGAAAATTTCTAAAACTCAATTTAGTGAAACCCTAAAAAAAAAACCCGTTCAAATCCTCCAAATCAAATAATAATATCATCAACGGAGCAGCAGTTCAAGAAAGCTAGGGTTTTCAGTTGAGAAAGAAAGCAGATAAAGAAGAAAGTTAGAGATTAAAAATCAAAACGAGTAACCACAAACCCTAAAATCGATTGAAATACTGAAACCTTAATATCCGATTAACAAATTGAAATACTACAGATGATGAAATACTTACACAGATCTGTGAAATCGAAAACCTGAAATCGATTAACATCTGATTGAAGATTAGTTCTTCAAAGATAAGATGAATAATCCTGAGAAGAAGAGACGAGAAGCGGGGGAAGAAAAGAGGAGGAAAGAGAAATGAAAAAGAGGGATGAGAGGAAAGGTCGAGATAAAGGGGAAGAAAAAATCTTATGTACGGGAGGAAATATCCGCTAGTATAACCAATCGCGGGTGGGAAAAAAATGCCACACTTGTAAATAGTACACGCGCAAATATACCTGTTACTACCCTAGTGTGACCAAGCGTGTGTATGGCACACTTAAAAAAAATCATAACGGCTTTCCCATGTTACGTATTTTAAAAAAATTAGTAACGGCTTCAGCCTGTTACGAATATTTAGTAACGTCCACAAAGCCGTTACGATTTCCCTCGTTACGAGTCGGGAATTTGGTGTAGTTAATCACTTGAATCTCTTGTGATCAATCACGCACAGAACGGAGTCTGTTAACAATGGATTATCACAAGATCGTCTTTAGAACTAACAACAGTCTAAAGATCCATGTCGAAACTCTGAACTAGTTTGAGTGAATCTTATATCACAAGAGAAGATTCTCAAGAATAAGCAAACTAGGTGCAATCATATTTCAACCACCGTTAGTCAATCAAATCAATCGAAAACAAAGATAAACCGCAATTATCTAGTTTCCCACCAACGGGTCGCGCTAGAGCTTCTCAATCCCAAAGAAGAATTTAAACTGAGCGACCGTAATAGATTTCGCCTAATTAGGTTACTCTTCTCTCCGAATAGGCGGCTACACCAGTAACAACAACAAAAGAGTAAATCTGTTGTTACGAAGGATTAGTTTGCTAGAAAGGCAAACTTCGTGTATTTATAGACAAGGAAGTTTGGACACCAAGGAATTTCCAAAACCAAAAATATTCTCAAGATATTCATAAAAGCACAGATTCGGTTTTCATAATTCCTGGAAATGCTCTGTCCAAAAATAACGATCGAAATCTCTCGGAAAATCTAATTAGTAAATGCACATTACTAATTCTCGTAATTTCCTACAAAATGAAATTAATAACCTTAATTAAAAGATTCTTAACTTACTTATGTTTCGATCCTAGGATTCTCTTCCCTTAGCCGTTAAGGAATATCTTTGAACAATTATAGAAATAAACATTCATAGCACGTGTTCAAAGTTTGTCGACATCTTAACTTTGTAAGTTATCTTTCACACTTACAACCTTGAAACCGATTTGCCACACTTCCAAACAAGTTTATAATTGGTTCATCTGACTTTCAAGAACTATGTGATTGATCAAACCAACATTCAATCACAATCATGGGTTTACGGTTCTACCAAAATAAGTTTTGGTTCTACCTCCATGTGATTACTGTGCATAGTCACACTATCTTCCCAAAAGTTCGGTTGACTAGGTACTAGGATCGGTTCCACACATATATATGGTATCTAACTTATATGTGTTGTACATGTCCATAGGATCAATTCCCCTTTCTGCTATAAACCTTGCTGCACCCCATACAAGGATCGGTTCCCTTTGATGTACGGCACCCCTTACTAGGATCGGTTCCCTTTCCCTTACAAGGTCAGACATACAAAATACAATCATACCATAGGTGATTACTTAAGATCGGTTTTACTAAAAAAAGTTATACCAATACATAAGTCAGGCCTTTGTGAACAGTTCTACCAAGAACACAACAAGTTGTGAGCGGTTATACTCTATCACACATATTGGTTGTTCATATATGCAATGAATAACAAAACCAATAACACCTGGAAATTTCCTTTTCGGTTCACAAACAAGTTTATGAACTTACTTCCTTAGAACACATGTAAACATTGTTCCCTAGGATGAAATCCTCACCTCATACCCATACATAATCACAATAGCATTCAAATGATTATGGCGATGTCTTATCTACAAAGTTTAATGGTTAAGCAATAAACTTCGTATTGTATTCCTTAATACTATGTCTATCTAGTGTTCAAATATGCTTCACAGTTATGTTTTCAATATGCACGACTTGAAAGATACATTAGGGAATGAAACAGTTCAAGTCAAATATCACTAACCTCAAGTGGAAGGATGATTGCTGTCGTTGTAGCTCCTTGCTTCTTCACATCTTCAAGTCTTCGCAATACTTATAATGTCTCATATCCTAATACTTTCAAGCTAAACTATACGAAGTTTAACTCTAGTACATAATCAAGCGACTCTTAACATGAGTTTTGATTCACTAAAATATGACAACCAAACTTGACATACCAACGCTTGGTGGGTTCAACCGAGCCATGCCTAACAATCTCCCCCTTTGTCAATTTTAAGGACAAAACTCTTACATCATATGGATTAACAAATTACAATAATTCATTACAATCCGCTTGATTCCCGATTCAACAGCACAGTGAAACTGCTTACATTCAATCCTTGAAAATATCGATGTTGACATTATAATAACAAAGCTATTACTCCCCCTAAGAAAGATAGGTAGATATTCAATCCGCACATCTTTGTTATACCAAACATATGACATGTTACTCCCCCTTAGTCTGTGCTTTCACTCTTTCATTAGATAAAATCATTCATGTACCAATGTTCTTTTCCCTAGCGATGCCAATCAATATAAATATCAATTCCAGCATCACCTGTTTACTCCGTATAATTCTCCCCTTTTTTGTCATAAAAATGACAAAGAAACAAAAAAATAAAGGACAACACGAAAAGAATCTTACAAATCTCATAATAGACTTGCAAACCCGTAGAGTTAGGCACGAGGGTTCCACACATCATGTTTCGATAACCAATATCAAAACCGAAACTACAAGTAGTCTTATTTTGATATGTTACCAAGGAAACAATTTTCCGAAACAATTTTTCCAATTTAGTTTAGCAAACCAAAAACAACTAAGCATATTAGTCCTTTTGCTAAGCCGATTATTCAAAAACAACCGATTAATTCGATAAGACCATAATAAAGATAAACTTCATTTTTATCATCAGGTTCTAATTATCTATAAACTTAGACCTTTCAATTTTAAACAAGACAAGTAATAGGTTAGTTAACTAGCATTTCTTGTTTAGGCATTCGATTAGACTTGAATAACCGAAACCTCACTTCGATAAGTCTAACTAAGATCGAATTAACTTAGTTTATCTTATCCAGAATCGAATTGGACTAAACAACTCATCCCGTACACATATTATTAAGCCATAAATAATTCATACAAAACAAAATAAATCAACTTGCATAATTATTCACCTCAACCGGAAGCAATTGAAACAACATAGACATTATAAGCACCGCAATTGCACCGTAATTTTGTAAGCCTAAACGATTGATACCATACAAAAGCAAGATAACAATAGTTTTTCTTAACCGAAACCAATTGAATCACACACACACACATCAATTATACCGAAATTTTGTAAGCCTAAACAATTGATACCACACAATAAAGCAAGATAACAATAGTTTTTCTTAACCGGAACCAATTGAAACACACATCCACGCACACATCATGGAATAAATATCAATTGAACCGAAATTTTGTTAAGCAAAAGCAACAAATATAATATAAACTCAGGCTTTTCTTAAACAGGAAAACAATTAACTAACAATATTGTTACCTAAAATTTCGTATCCACTTCTCCAATATGATTGCATCTTCGTCCAGGGAGAATTGATATCGAAATATCACCACGTTGTCATCCTTATGCGTGAACAAAAGAACAACAACACACCTCAACCTTTACCAGAGAAAGGTTGAAAATCGGTTTTAACAATTGCAAGCAAAAGTTGAAAACCGTCGAAACACATTTGCTTTTATGCTAAACCAAAACCGATTCAACATATTGTGACTTTTTCACATATTGTTTCTATTAGAAACCCTCATAATCCTTTGATAAAGCCTACCTACTAAGGCTAGAACTTAATCCCGCTAAATCAAAAAATCACCCAAACCATGAGGGTTCACAATATATGAGATCGAATATTAAGGTAGTAAAACCGAAATCAAACATCCCATAAACATACATAGCAATAAGGTAAAAGCAATTAAGCACAGGCTATGTAAACCAAAAACTATCACAAGAAAAATTACCAATCAAATAATTTTATTCATAATAGACCAATACAATCAATGAAAGAAATAAGAAATTCATGTCCATTATACTAGATTAAGTATTACAGCAAATAACTTAATCTCTAGTGGTGCTCTTGTTATTCACCGAGGTCTCTTCAGTGCTCAAACTCTTAAAGCATGTCTCAATAGACTTGTTCGCAACCACTTCTTGTTTCTCAAGTCTTTCAACTTGATTTTTCATATCAGCTATATCAACTTTTGTTTCCTCAATCTTATCCTTGAGCCAATCTTGATTTCGAACCGTTATAATGATATTGGTTCTTAGTTCCTCAAAACCTTGAATATAGTCAATCATACTATCAGAACGAATCCACTTGGTTTTGGTTGGATCTTGAAGGTTGTAAGCCAACAGAAATGACTCATCTTGTGATCCAGCTGAGCTATCAGAGTCATAATCGGACATAATGCCTTTCTTCTTTCTCTCTGTATCGATTCCTTGACAATCCTTAACTTTTTGAGCTTCCTCCTTATTAGTCTTTGAGACACTGTGATTTACTGGAGGCATGCTCGGTTATGAATAATATATACAAGGATTTCTCAGGGTTTCGAATACAGACAAGATAAAGTTTCTCCTCTTAAAAAAGTCAACTTTCGGACCAAGAGACCTCTGGAAAATCCAAAAATATCAAACAATATATTTCGTTTCCTTAGTTCGAAATTCTCAAGGTGGAAGGATTATTAAAAATCCGAAAATTCCAAATATCACCTATTTTTGGAAAATCATGTTAAACATGAACATTTTTAACTGCCATGGATTCGCAGCAATCCATAATCAATCACAAAATTTTCTGATAAACAACTACACAATGGTACATGTGCTCCTGTTTTATTGTGCCTTTCCCGTCCAAGATTATGAGCATGAAAGGATGAGAAAGCACAACATACGATACAACTAAGTTGCATCGAAGTAAGCTTTTTCCAGCTTACAGTGAATATCAGAAACATAGTTCATGTCTCTTTTAGGAAATTTCTGCCCAAAATATTTTCTCCCAAGATGATGATCTTTTGTAACTCTAGAGATATGATCATGTGGAGAAAATGTACTAATATGAGAATTCTCGGAGATAGCTAGATCTCTCTTAATTCTTTAAATGAGATTTTCATACGTTTTTCTCATTCTAAGGACTTCCTTATTATTCACGTTAGTGTGATCATCTGAAACACCTATCGGATAATCCTGATTGTTTCTTTTGGAAGAGATTCGCTATTTCCCTTCCTTCTGAAGTCGTTCCTCATCCAAACCAGAACTGTTTCGATATGGGTACGGAGGAACCTTTTTCCAGAAGCGATCATCAACTCTTTCCTCTGACTCCTTTGAGTTGATCTTATCGGGATGTAGTATAATCTGTCTTTCTACTGAGGAATAATCTTTCAGTTTTTTTAATAGAAGAAACTTCTTTCAAAATTTTTACCACCGTATGTTGAAGAAGTATAAGTTTCCAGTCAAGTGACTAAAATTTATATTCCTTAGAGTCATCACGGAATCGGTTCAAAGTTTCCTTTGGACAAGATTTCGTTTGATCATCAGTAGATCTAGAAGTTGGTTTCTCATCCTCTTCTAACTTGATGTAGTTAGGAAAACTACCACCATCTTGATTTGTTTCAGATGTGATAAACTCGGTTTTGTCACAATCTGTAAAAGTCGAGCAAGGACTTTTAGTTTCCTCATCAGAAGAAATCACAACAACATCATTAGTCAGAATCATGGGATGTGTCTCTTTATCTGTAAGAGATTTACCAAGAGCTTCTAGTTTGACAGCGAGATCTATTTTCTCTTTGGCTAGACAGTTCAGTTGAATGTCTTTTTCTCTGATCTCCTGTTTAAGAAGATTTGACTCTGTCTTTAAAATGATCACTTTAGAAGACAGAGACTGTATAGGCTTTAGGAGTTTTACCAACTCTTTATCGGCTTATTCTCTTTCATCAGAGATAGAAATAAATGCTTTCCTAACTCCTGGATCATGAGTTAACGAAGTGGTAACATCTTCAACATTTGATTATTCATACTCTTGCATAACGTTAACTGAATCATACATTAGATTCCATTCTTATAGGTTGTATCGCACCAAACACAGATTGTTAGATCTTTTCGTGTTTGCCTGCTCTGATACCAATTGAAAAGGCGAGGGTACCCAAATATACCTCAAGCTAAAACTTTTCCTACTGTTGATGGTGGTTTTTAAACAAAGGGTAAAATCGTAAAACCCCAAATAACCTAATGTCACAGGTGACACATTTATTAGGACATTTAATGCATGTAGTCAATAATTAATAGGGGGTATTTTTTCAAATTAGGGTTACAACGAACAAAACCCTAATTCCCCTCCGTTCCAATGGCAAATCATGCCAGCCACACCTAGCCCAAGCTAACTGCGCCATGCCAAACGCACTCTGCCTTGGCCCTAGCTATGCTAGTCATACCAAATGCGCCGAAGCATGCCAACCATGCTAGCCGCACCTCTATGCCAATGGCAAATCATGCCAGCCATACCAAACGCGCCGAAGCATGCCAACCATGCTAGCCGCACCTCTATGCCAATGGCAAATCATGCCAGCCATACCAAACACGCCGAAGCATGCCAACCATGCTAGCCCGCACTCATGCCAATGGCAAATCATGTCACCAATGGCAAATCATGCCAATGCCGCACTCTATGCCAATGGCATATCATGCCGCCATACCAAAGCGCGCCGAAGCATGCCAACCATGCTAGCCGCACCTCCGTGCCAATGGAAAATCATGCCAGCCACACCTAGCCCAAGCTAGCCGCACCTCTGTGCCAATGGCAAATCATGACAGCCACACCAAATGCGCCAAAGCATGCCAACCATGCTAGCCGCACCTCCGTGCCAATGGCAAATCATGCCAGCCACATTTAGCCCGAGCTAGCCGCGCCATGCCAAACGCACTCTGCCTTGGCCCTAGCTACGCTAGTCACGTCACGCCAAGCCAAGCACCCTTACCTTGGCCCTAACCATGCCATGCCAAAATGGCGCCCACGCCTAGGCTTGCAAATCATGCAACCTAGGCCAAATTGGCCACGCATGCCATTGGCACATGCCAACACGCTCGCTGGTAGCTTTTCCTACCAGGGGGCGCGATTAGCCAAATTGGCACCACGCATGCCATTGGCACATGCCAACACGCCGCTCGCTGGCAGCTTTTTCTACCAAGGCGCGACCCAAATTGGCCACGCATGCCATTGGCACATGCCAACACGCTCGCTGGTAGCTTTTTCTACCAAGGCGCGACCAAAATTGGCCACGCATGCCATTGGCACATTCCAACACGCTCGCTGGTAGCTTTTTCTACCAAGACGCGACCCAAATTGGCCACGCATATGCCATTGGCACATGCCAACACGCTCGCTGGTAGCTTTTCCTACCAGGGCGCGACCCAAATTGGCCACGCATGCCATTGGCACATGCCAACACGCTCGCTGGTAGCTTTTCCTACCAGGGCGCGACCCAAATTGGCCACGCATGCCATTGGCACATGCCAACGCGCTGGTAGCTTTTCCTACCAGGACGTGGCCCTAATGGCCGAGCATGCCATTGGCACATGCCAACACGCTCGCTGGTAACTTTTATAAACACGGGCCATGATTCAACTTTGCCACGCATGCCATTGGCGCATGCAAAACACGCATGCTGGTAGCCCAACTTGCAAGTCGTGCAACCTAGGCCAACTTGGCCGTACGCGCCATTGGCACATGCCAAAACCCACGCTGGTAGCCTAACTTGCAAACCGTGCAACCTACCGCCAAGGCATTCCGCACATGCCACACACGCCACTAGCAGCTCTATGCATTGCCACTTACACTCACCGTACAACCTACCACCAAGGCATTCCACACATGCCATTGGCACATGCCACACACGCCACTAGCAGCTCTGGCATTGCCACTTGCGCTCGAGGTGCAACTCGCAACAAAGGCATTCCGCACATGCCATTGGCACATGCCACATGCGCCCCTAGCAGCACCACTTGCACTCAAGATGCAACCAACACTCGAGACATCAACACAAACTGGGGGATGCTTTCCAGGGTCTTGGTTTGGCGGTCACAGCTTGCAGCGTACACTACGCTCACATTAAGAAAGCGTGAATAGGAATAAAGCGGTCAAATAAATGAGGAAATAATGGTGAAAACGTTTTCACCCATTAACACCATGCGGTTACCACCTCCTCCCATTATTTCACCCTTTACTCTCTTCCTTCATGAGGCCAGGGTACGTTTCAATCTCGACTTGTATAAATAGGTCTTACCTATTTCCACCAGACAACAAGTCTCGGTCAGGAGAAAAATACAACACTCTCAGAAAAGGCAACTTTGCAAGCTCTCCAAAAAGCTTTCATCTCTTGCAAGCTTCCTAAGCTTTCACTTTCTGATACAAGTCGAGACACTACTCTCCCAGAATTATTCTGGTCTCAACACCTTTCTTTGCTTCCCTCCCCAAATCAACCCTTCTCCTCCACTTTGTGACCGAAGCAAGTCTGGAACGGCCATTTCTTGGTTTAGGCTGGACTTGTACAGATTGATCTCTCGAATCTATAAAGTGCTCACGTGCAACACATTTGTTTAGGGTTTAAACCAGTTTCTCACTCACCTACCGAATTTACCAAAATCGGCGGAAACGATTTTTACCCATAAACAATTGGCGACCACAGCGGGAGGATTGATCTATCGGCTACAATGTCAGACTGTCGATCTCGTTCTTCGACCCAGATGTCAAGATGGTAGGGGAAGGCGACTCAATCCGACTCAATTGCCAGACAACGGCGACAACCTGGACAACGGTTTGTAAAAAAACTACTGGGGACTCGCTGAAGATGCTACTAACGATTGGGGACTTGCTGGCGATGCTACCAGCAAAGCCGCCTTTTACATGGAGAGGGGCGTGTTCGCAAAAACCTATGAAGTGAGTAAATTTAGACTGGGCAAGATATACGATCTGTTTTAGGTTCTTAATAAAACCCTCATACTACTGCGTCTTGTGCCTATTGCTAGCACACACTTTCATAAAAGCAATATTCCTTTCACAAAACACAATCGAGTTATATTATCAAAACCATTCATCCCATAAATAATCCAATATCCTAAAAAGCTACCAGCTTTCTATCAAAACCAGTCGAACCTTGAACCCGGAAATCCAAGTATATTTTTCAAAAAAAAAAAAAAAAAAAAGAAGAAGAACCTAAATGAAAGTTTAACAGAGAAACATTCAAGGAAAATCATCCAACAAAGGTCTGCTTTTCTTGGAGAAAGTCAACTTTGCGTCATCAAGAGCCGCTCTCTTCATAGTTAACATCTTGGAAAGCTTTTCGAGTTCTACCTCTGTCGTGCAATCTCCCTCTGCAGAAAGGCTTTGATTCTTTGCATCTTTCGACTTCTGGATCTCAGCAAGGCCTTCGACAAACCACGAAGCGTTAAACTCCTTTTCTACGCACACGTCGCGATGGTGCTCCCAGTCAGCAATAACGTCTTCAGAAACGGTGTGACCAGTCACCTCACGCATATCCTCGATGGAAGATAAAGCCTCTTCCACACGCTTAACCAACGCAAATCGACTAGTGACCTTCTTGGTTGTGGCCATATGTCCGTACTTCTCCCTATTCTGGTTTACAACGCCTCATACTTAGCCTTGATGCAAAACCGCCAACCAGCACATGACCTGGATAAGGAACCAAGTACGGGGGATCAAAAATGGCGCCCGCAACTGGCCTCACGACTCGCAAAGGGTCTTCTTCCATGTCTACGACAGCAACCATCAGAGAACCATCCACCTTTTGAACCACATCTGTGCCCGGCAATTGGCTAACTCCCATCTCCAAGTCACCGGCGGTGGTCACCAAAGGCAAGTTTTCGTGTGGCTCCACCCCAGAATCGTCCTCCGAACCAGATTCCTCCTGCGAACTTGAGTTAGACATTTTTTTCAAAAAAAAAAAAAAAAGGGAAACAGAAGAAGAAAGAAAAGAAGCGCGAAACTCACCGAACCACTTCCCGAGAAAGAGCCAGTCTTTGAGAGGAATCACTCTCACTTGTCGAACTTTCTTCTTCTCTCGACTCATCACCACTATGAGTAGGCTCGGTCCGCCGGAATTCTTGAAGAAATTGCCGTCTCCGGCAACGTGCAAGGGCGTGAAAGCATTAACACTACCGAAGCCCTGGAAGAAACAAGACACATGTTTTTAGCGAGAAATTCACGTGTTTTGAGACAAACCAAAAAGGAGGCGACACATACCTGGTTATTGGAAGAACCGAAAGACACGAGAGCTGCGGAAGGATCTTTTGAAACCGCCGGAACCCGCCAATCACGATTCTTCGTTCTCTGTTCCTTTGCACAGGGACTTTCCAGGAGTTGCCGGGCAACTTTCATTTGGGATCTCTCAACATTGGATACTTCTTCAAACTGATGGGGAAGGTTTACAACGAACATTCTCCACCACGTTATTTACAAAATATTGGATCATAGTGAACTCATCGTATCCAGAACTCATTATAGCCAAAAGTCGTCGAAGTTACTCTTCCCGTCTGAAAGAAGGGAAGGCGGATACCCGACTCAAGGGCACTGGCATTGAGGGCGGCATGCAATGAATCCTTAGGAACCACCAGCTGGTAAGCAAGAGGCACCCCTTGATCGAAACCCATGTGACGAGCAGCACGGTCAATATTGTAAGCGGCTATTCGGAAAGACCCCATGAAGAAAGACGGCATATAGCCGGACATGCAGCTTTGAATAAACAAGTTTTCACCAATACTCAAGTTGTCGTCAGAAGATAAAGACACGATCGGCTCCCATGGGCGAAAACTGATTTCATGCGACTTATCGAGAAAACTAACCAAGCTCATGCCAACTTTTGGACGCTTGTTCACCCATCGAAGAATTCGGGAGCCACCCCAACTCGCGGGAATCGAAGGCAACGGTTTCGGAGCATACTTCTCAAAGTGCTCCCATAGCCAGGCTTGCTTGATAAAAGCAACGTGCATATATGAATCCACTTTCATGAAACCATTTGAAACTCGCATGTTCGCAACTAGGTGATCCGAGATGCACATACAAGGAACCAAGGAATAACTTGCCAATGGGAAGAACTTCACCTTTTGCTAACTTCACAGCAATTACTAGCAACTCTGGTCTTATTTCCTTCTTGCCGGAACCGTCATCAAAAATGTCTCTAGACAACCAGAGAGCCAAAAATGCTGCAACATGAAGATCACTGCTTTTCTGTTTAGGTTTCATCTCGTCCGGAAACCATTAAGATATCCACCAGCTGTAAAAGCACTTTTCATCTTCTTTCCGGACAGAATCCTTCGACTTCGCAGTGGAGTCTTTTCGAGCGTAATCTCCCAACTTAGCGGCAAGGTCTTCCCGCATCTTCTCCTCACCTTCAGACAATCGGATATTAAGATTCGATTCTGGGAAGATTCAGCAAGAGAGCCACACTCTCCAAGGAGAAAGTTATTTCACCCCATCTACATATGATCGTATGGGTGTCCGAACACCATCTGGAGATGAAAGCAACCAAGCCCGGGATATCCTTCCTAATCTGGAGATTTACTGAAGCTCTGACAGCATCAATAATCTGCGCTCGAGTCAAGTTGGTATTTATGTGCTCCCTACTCACCATGAACTCAACCCATCTATCAAAAGAACGCAATGGGATTTGACACATCCTGAAATCAATGTTGGAAGAAGAATATACCCCTTTATGAAGACAGAACCGTATGGTGTTCTCTGGGCGAACCGAACGTGTCTTCTTTTCATCTTCACCACCGGTTAACAAAATTGGCACGAAACCTGGGTGATTCTTCCGAGCAGGGGCGAGGGGTCTAGCAAAGAATTCGTCATCCGTGTTTGGTTTGGAACTATGAACATCCTTTGATGAGGCAAAATTTTGTTCAGGTAACATCTTGTCGGATTTCTTCATAACAACTTAGTAACGAGATATACGCACACGGAGAAAGACGAAATTATCTCCCACGACACATAACCGCACCCAAAAAAAAAAAAAAAAAAGAGAGGGTGTATTCTCTACGGGTTCAAAACTGCACACGCAGTATTTTCTTCAGGGTTCAAAATTATATACGAAGTATTTTCTACGGGCTCGAATGCGTCTATGGTATCCTTCTTCGGGTTCAAAATTATATATGAAGCATTTTTCTACGGGTTCAAAACTGCCATCATGATATCTTCTTCAAGTCCAAAATTCATATATGCAATATTTCCTATGGGTTCGAAGTCATATGAAGCACATATATATGTATTCTCTACGGGTTCGAAAATGCACACGCAGTATCTCTTCTTTGGGTTCAAAAAATTATATATGCGGTGATTTTATACGGAGCTCAAGTGCGTCTGCAGTATCCTTCTTCGGGTTCAAGACTATGCACGCGAGTATTTTCTACGGGCTCGAATGCGTCTATGGTATCCTTCTTCGGGTTCAAAATTATATATGGAGCGTTTTTCTACGGGTTCGAATCATATATACTGTATATTTCCTTGGGTACATATATACAATATTTTCTACAAGAAGCACGCCAAGAAATCATATGCGCAATATCATTGCAAGGATTATAAAAACGCCTACTTTTAGGGTTTGCACCTACATGAAAAGGGAAACAAGAGAAGTACTAGAAGACATACCTGGAAACCGGTTTTTCTTTATGACTCTGCCGCTAGTATGAAAAGATGGAAGAACAAAGATAGGGATTTTATATATATATATGGGCGTAGAGATTCTGAAATAGGGAAGGAATTCCCTATACCAAAAATCGTGCATATAAGGAACGGGCCCACAAGGGCGCCCAACTTCCCAACGTTGCCCAAGTAGCACCGGTCCCACCAATTGCGCCCAACTTCCCAACGTCGCCCAAGTTGCATCGGTCCCACCAATTGCGCCCAACTTCCCAACGCCGCCCAAGTCACGCCAGCTAGCACGCTCAGCTTCCCCACCTTGCGCCGGTCCCGCCAGCTAGCACGCTCAGTTTCCTAACTCAAGTCACGCCAGCTAGCACGATCAGCTTCCTATTTTTGCGCCGGTCCCGCCAGCTAGCACGCTCAGTTTCCCAACTCGCAACAAATTTTTAATGCCGCCCAGCTTCCTGTCTCTCACGACGCTAACTTCCCAATTGTGCCAGCCTCCCGATTTGCGCAAAACTGCCAGAGGCAAGGATTCCAAATCCAATTTATAAAAAAGGTCAGACAAGCCTCCTCAATCCTCTTTACGATTTTCTGTTGATAATTTGTCACCATATTATGCCTACCTTGCAACAAAGCTCATGTTCCGAGCTAAGCAGGGGACTTAATGTTGATGGTGGTTTTTAAACAAAGGGTAAAATCGTAAAACCCCAAATAACCTAATGTCACCGGTGACACATTTATTAGGACATTTAATGCATGTAGTCAATAATTAATAGGGGGTATTTTTTCAAATTAGGGTTACAACGAACAAAACCCTAATTCCCCTCCGTGCCAATGGAAAATCATGCCAGCCACACCTAGCCCAAGCTATGCCAAACGCACTCTGCCTTGGCCCTAGCTATGCTAGTCATACCAAACGCGCCGAAGCATTCCAACCATGCTAGTCGCACCTCTATTCCAATGGCAAATCATGCCGCCATACCAAACGCGCGCCGAAGCATGCCAACCATGCTAGCCGCACCTCTATGCCAATGGCAAATCATGCCATCCATACCAAACGCGCCGAAGCATGCCAACCATGCTAGCCGCACCTCTATGCCAATGGCAAATCATGTCAGCCATACCAAACGCGCCGAAGCATGCCAACCATGCTAGCCGCACCTCTATGCCAATGGCAAATCATGCCAGCCATACCAAACGCGCCGAAGCATGCCAACCATGCTAGCCGCACCTCCGTGCCAATGTCAAATCATGCCAGCCACACCTAGACCAAGCTAGCCGCACCTCTGTGCCAATGGTAAATCATGCCGGCCACACCAAACGCGCCAAAGCATGCCAACCATGCTAGTCGCACCTCCGTGCCAATGGCAAATCATGCCAGCCACATTTAGCCCGAGCTAGCCGCGCCATGCCAAACACACACTTGGCTCTAGCTACGCTAGTCCAGCACCCTGTGATAATGGCCAAGCACCCTTACCTTAGTCAACCATGCCATGCCAAATGGCGCCACGCCTTGCAAATCATGCAACCTAGGCCAAATTGGCACATGCCATTGGCACATGCCTTGGCCAAAACCATGCCATTGGCCATGCCAAACGCTCGCTGGTAGCTTTTCCACGCCTTAGGCTTGCAAATCATGCAACCTAGGCCAAATTCCACGCATGGCCAAATTGGCACGCATGCCAACACAACACGCTCGTTGGTAGCTTTTCCTACCAAGGCGCGACCCAAATTGGCCACGCATGCCATTGGCACATGCCAACACGCTCATTTGGTAGCTTTTTCTACCAAGGCGCGACCCAAATTGGCCACGCATGCCATTGGCACATGCCAACACGCTCGTTGGTAGCTTTTTCTACCAAGGCGCGACCCAAATTGGCCACGCATGCCATTGGCACATGCCAACACGCATTTCGCCGGTAGCTTTTTCTACCAGGTGGCGCGACCCAAATTGGCCACGCATGCCATTGGCACATGCCAACACGCTCGTTGGTAGCTTTTCCTACCAGGCATGCGACCCAAATTGGCCACGCATGCCATTGGCATGCCAACACGCTCGATGGTAGCTTTTTCCTACCAGGACGCGACCAAAATTGGCCACGCATGCCATTGGCACATGCCAACACACTCGCTGGTAGCTTTTTCTACCAAGGCGCGACCCAAATTGCCCACGCATGCCATTGGCACATGCCAACACGCTCATTTGGTAGCTTTTCCTACCAGGGCGCGACCCAAATTGGCCACGCATGCCATTGGCACATGCCAACACGCTCGATGGTAGCTTTTCCTACCAAGGACGACCCAAATTATTCAACTTGGCCACGCATGCCATTGGCACATGCCAACACACTCATGCTGGTAGCTTTTCCTACCAGGCGCGACCCAAATTGGCCACGCATGCCATGCACATGCCAACACACTCGCCGGGCACATGCCATTGGCACATGCCAACACGCTTGGTAGCTTTTCCTACCAGGGACGTGGCCCTAATGGCCGAGCATGCCATTGGCACATGCCAACACGCTCGCTGGTAACTTTTATAAACACGGGCCATGATTCAACTTGGCCACGCATGCCATTGGCGCATGCAAAACACGCATTTTGGTAGCCCAACTTGCAAGCCGTGCAACCTAGGCCAACTTGGCCGTACGCGCCATTGGCACATGCCAAAACCCACGCTGGTAGCCTAACTTGCAAACCGTGCAACCTACCGCCAAGGCATTCCGCACATGCCATTGGCACATGCCACACACGCCACTAGCAGCTCTATGCATTGCCACTTACACTCAACGTACAACCTACCACCAAGGCATTCCACACATGCCATTGGCACATGCCACACACGCCACTAGCAGCTCTGGCATTGCCACTTGCGCTCGAGGTGCAACTCGCAACAAAGGCATTCCGCACATGCCATTGGCACATGCCACATGCGCCCCTAGCGACACCACTTGCACTCAAGATGCAACCAACACTCGAGACATCAACACAAGGCGGGGATGCTTTCCGGGGTCTTGGTTTGGCGGTCCACGACTTGCGGCGTACACTACGCTCACATTAAGAAAGCGTGAATAGGAATAAAGCGGTCAAATAAATGAGGAAATAATGGTGAAAACGTTTTCACCCATTAACACCATGCGGTTACCACCTCCTCCCATTATTTCACCCTTTACTCTCTTCCTTCATGAGGCCAGTGGTGCGTTTCAATCTCGACTTGTATAAATAGGTCTTACCTATTTCCACCCATACAACAAGTCTCGGTCGGGAGAAAAATACAACACTCTCGAGAAAAGGCAACTTTGCAAGCTCTCCAAAATCTTTCATCTCTTGCAAGCTTCCTAAGCTTTCACTTTACGATACAAGTCAAGACACTACTCTCCTGCACTATTCTGGTCTCAACACCTTTCTTTGCTTCCCTCCCCAAATCAACCCTTCTCCTCCACTTTGTGACCGAAGCAAGTCCTGGAACGGCCATTTCTTGGTTTAGGCCGGACTTGTGCAGTTGATCTCTCGAATCTATAAAGTGCTCACGTTCAAGCACATTTGTTTAGGGTTTAAACCAGTTTCTCACTCACCCTCGAATTTACCAAAATCGCGGAAACGATTTGAGATATCTCTCCTCCACACGGCCGGCTATTTCGTACACATTTCTTCCACCTCACAGTTAGATGCTTCAAACTTTCACCAACCCTTTGTTTAAACCAAATACAACTTCAATACACAGTCGCGGGGTATTACTTATATATGCCCTAAAAATATATCTGCAAGTGATTGAAAGATGTTATTGTATTCTTCGGTAGCCCTTCAAATCATTTCAAAGCTTCTCTGTCGGACTTGATGCAAAATATTTGCACAATATAGCACATCTTGATTCTCCCATTGCAACATACATCTCATATAAGCTTTGATATCAGCGTATCGCACAAGTTGTTCCATCGAAAATGCTGGTTAATGTCGGTAAGTTGCACTTCGGTGGTATCCCTCCTAATTGTATCTCCCGGGTGAACGCGGAGTTTTGTGACTTTAGCTACATGTTGCTTCATCCATGCGTCCTCTTTCACTCCTCCCTTTTCTGTCAATCAATCCCTCTCATTTACTGCGATTCTCTCAAGATTTGTTCATTTACGTCAGAACTTGAATCTATTGGTCTTTTTAGTTAAAAGCCTCTCTCTTATGCTGCGTTCATGTACCACTTTGACTTTCGTGTTCATCATTCTCTTCTCGTCATTATCTCTGCTGGTCTTCATCCGTCACTTCTTTCTCGAGTTACTTTGCAGATTATATCTATCAATTTCTCTTCTTTGTTGTCTATCAGCTCTTCTTTGTTGTCTATCATTATTCTTTGTTATCTCTCCAATTGTTCACTTGTACCCCAATTTCAAATCACGATGTCAATCCTTACTCTCTTCATGTTTCTCCTGTTTCTCTT